>JBBGZY010000519.1:0-67500 GCA_037952925.1 Lithobates clamitans | reverse complement strand
CTACACAAACCACTTCACTCCAAATGTTTGAAAATTACTATGTACTAAAATATCTGTGTGCTAAGTAGATTAAATAATTTTTTGTTTCACATAGGGGAAAAATCACTCAGCCAACAAGAAGACAGTCCACCCCAAGCCAAACAACATGATTGGGAAATCAGCCCAAGCCCCACTGAGGATGTGGAGGAAGGAGAGGTGGGCGACATGGGCACCCCACCAGGTGAGTGTCTGACACACCAGCTTACGGTAATCTATGCATGGCTGCCTTTTGTTTAATGTAATTTTTCTACTCTATTTTAGGGGATCTGGTTGTGCTTGATTCAAGCAACAGTGCCACCCCCGAGGATGTGGAGGAATTATGCTACATGGGCACCCCACCAGGTCAGTGTCTGAGACAACAGCTTTATTATGGTAAGGTAAACTATGTATGTGTGCATATTTCTAAACACATTTTTTGGTTTCATTCCACTTTAGGTACAAGAAGTGACTATTTCACCTCAGACAGTGCCCAACGGATAATTGGTCAAATAATGGCCTGGAATAGGGAGATCGATGAAATGCGTAATCGGCTGGATCGTATGCAGCAGGAAATGAAGGACATGATTGATGTTTTGGGTAGAATCTAAATGCCCTTTTTGAAACCCCAAAACATCGATCATGTCCTTCATTTCCTGTTTTGCTGACCCCATTCTGGGCCTTCTCTTTATTTTTTTGGCTGAACATATATGGCTGTTTAACATAATTTAAAAAAGGAGGGCTGTTTCTAGAAAATACATAAAAAATCCACAAAAAAAATAAAAATTGATTTTCCTAAAAACCAAAAAAAAAATAAAACTTGATTTAAAAAAAACCAAAAAAAATAAAAAAACTTGATTTAAAAAAAAAACAAAAAAAATAAAAAACTTGATTTTAAAAAAAACCAAAAAAAAAAAAAAAATTGATTTTCCAAAAAACAAAAAAAAAATAAAACTTGATTTTAAAAAATCCAAAAAATAAAAAACTTGATTTAAAAAAAAACAAAAAAAAAAATAAAAAACTTGATTTTCAAAAAAAAACAAAAAATAAAAAAAACTTGATTTTCCAAAAAACCAAAAAAAATAAAATAAAACTTGATTTTAAAAAAAACAAAAAAAATAAAAATCTTGATTTTCAAAAAAAAACAAAAAATAAAAAAAACTTGATTTAAAAAAAAAACAAAAAAAATAAAAAAAAATGATTTTCCAAAAAACCAAAAAAAAAATAAAACTTGATTTTAAAAAATCCAAAAAAAAAAAAGCGATTTTAAAAAAAACAAAAAAAAAATAAATAAAAAAAAAGGATTTTAAAAAACCAAAAAAATTTAAAAAAAGGGTTAAAAAAAAAAAAAGCCTGTTTGCGAAAATCAAAAAGCCAAAAAATTTTTTTTGTGGATTATGTAGAAATATTTAAATATAATTATATTTTTCAAAATTATTAAGATATCATTATATTTTTGTCTATGAAAATTTTATACTAAATGCATAACTGAATGCATAACAACGATTAATAAAAACATCTCCTTATAGGAATTAAATAAATGTGTGGTTTGTTATTTCAATGCTCAGTATCAGTTTGGTTATAATTGTAAAAAAGTTGTTTACAGTGGCAATGGAGCTTATTTAGACATTTAAAATGAAAATACAGTTGGCACTACAACTGCTCGACCATAACCTAGGAGAAAGCCCAAAAGAAAGGCAAGCAATAAATATAATTCCAGATTTCATCAATATTTTTTTTATTTAAAAAAATTAAATATCCTGGCCCATTGCAATGGCCCCCCTACCCATAAAATAATTAACATATTGCTGTCTAACTTGACGGGCACTTTGGGGGGCCAAGCCAGTACGGACAGTATCCAGGCCCGTAAGGTTGTCATCTATAAGTCCGGCCTCAGGCCCAACTGTTCCTATATAATTTAGAGAATGTTTGTGTAAAAAGTTGTGCAGAATGCAGCACGATAAAATGATAAAATTAAGTTTGTATTCCGCCAAATTAATGGATGTTTGAAACAGGCGGAACCGGCTGGCCAGAATTCCAAACGCATTCTCAACCACTCTTCTAGCTCTGGCCAGCCGGAAATTAAAAACCCTCCTCTCCGGGGTGAGGGTTCTTTGGGGGAATGGCCTCATGAGGTGCTTGCTCAGAGCGAAGGCTTCATCGGCAATGAAGACAAAGGGGAGTCCTTCCACGTTATCCGCATCAGGTGGCAATCCCAGGCCACCACTCTGGAGACGCTGGCAGAACTCCGTCTGGGCAAATACTCCTCCATCCGACATCCGGCCATTCTTCCCCACGTCCACATATAAAAATTCATAGTGTGCCGACACCACCGCCATTAAAACAATACTGTGGAACCCCTTATAATTAAAATAGTATGACCCCGAATGGGGTGGTGGCACGATGTGGACATATTTCCCATCTATAGCCCCTCCACAATTGGGAAAGTCCCAACGGCTGGCAAAATGGGATGCCACAGTCTGCCATTCCTGTGGCGTTGAAGGAAACTGGGGAATCAAACAAGAAAAACAAAATCATTAATTTGGAAGCTAACATTGCAAGAAAATTAGACAATTAAAAACATTATTCCCCAGCATCAGTATAACATTAAATAATTTAATTCTTCTGGAATAACTAATATGGAAAGGCACACTTATCAGATTGCTCACCCCCTCTGATGGAACATTGATTACATTTTAGGGGGTTGTGAAATCCCTAAAAAAGATTACTTTTAGGACAAGCAGGAATTTAGGGACTAAAAAAGCTACAAGACTGCAGTTGTCACACTCTGCAGGTGCAGTTGCTAACCAGCTTACAGTAAAAGAGGTAAGGTAAAAAGGCAGTCATGTTGCAAGGAGTACACAATCACATGCAAGGGCAATTAATGAAAACACTTTGTGGCTTGCATATGATTTGATGATGGAAATCAGCAGAGCTTCTGCTCATTTACTAAAGCACTGGAACAAATGCACTTGTAGAGTGCACATGCATTTTGCAAAGTGCAACTCATATTTGCTTTATACAAATCAACACCACAGAACATTCAAGCAAATTTTTACGAGGGTGGGGGGGGGGTTGGTAAATCTAGCTAATTGCTAATTATCAGCACACTATTTGGAGTGAGTTTAGGTAGGGGGGGGTTGGTAAATCTAGCTAATTGCTAATTATCAGCACACTATTTGGAGTGAGTTTAGGTGGGAGGGGGTTGGGAAATCAAGCTAATTGCTAATTATCAGCACACTATTTGGAGTGAGTTTAGGTGGGGGGGGGTTGGGAAATCAAGCTAATTGCTAATTATCAGCACACTATTTGGAGTGAGTTTAGGTGGGGGGGGGGGGTTTGGGAAATCAAGCTAATTGCTAATAATCAGCACACTATTTGGAGTGAGTTTAAGTGGGGGGGGGGGGTTGGGAAATCAAGCTAATTGCTAATTATCAGCACACTATTTGGAGTGAGTTTAGGTGGGGGGGGGTTGGGAAATCAAGCTAATTGCTAATTATCAGCACACTATTTGGAGGGAGTTTAGGTGGGGGGGTTGGGAAATCAAGCTAATTGCTAATTATCAGCACACTATTTGGAGTGAGTTTAGGTGGGGGGGGTTGGGAAATCAAGCTAATTGCTAATTATCAGCACACTAAATACACTCAAACAAAATACATTCAAAATGAGTAGACTAGGTGGATATGTTCCCATCATTGCATGCTGGGGAGGTTATTGAAGGAAAATATACATGCATGAGAAAAAATAACAGGAAAAAAATCCAGCATGTGTGAGGATAAAAAGGGGACATTCACACTATATTGCAATGATGGTAAGTAGTGTTTGAAGCAAGAAATACATTACATTATCAAAGATTACATAAAAGAACATGTGATGCTAATAAAAGAAAAATATCTTACCTTAATATAGTCCTTCTGCAGGACCTGGATGATGGCAGAACAGGTCTCTGGGATAATGATCCCCAGAGCCTGGGGGGAGATGCCTGTCGAGAACTTGAGGTCCTGCAGGCTTCTCCCTGTCGCCAAGTACCGCAACGTGGCAACTAGCCTCTGCTCCGGAGTGATGGCTTGCCTCATGCAGGTATCCTGCCTGCTGATATAGGGGGTCAGCAAAGCCAACAAACGGTCAAAAACGGGGTCCGTCATCCGGAGAAAGTTCCTGAAATCGTCAGGATTATTCTCACGGATCTCACGGAGCAATGGCATGTGACAGAACTGGTCACGCTGGAGCAACCAATTCTTGGTCCATGAACTCCTCCTCGCCCTGTTCATGGACTGGTCTTGGTCTGAAGAATAAACTACAGCACCAAACACATACAATGCACGAGCTCGACGACGAGTACGTACAGGTAACATGGTTTCAAAACGGTCGGCTGGTCAGAACGCACTAAACAGAACGCACTGAAGAACAGCAAGGCCTGTGAAGAGCGACCTGAAAATCAGGAACGAGCGGACAATAAAACAAAGATTTCTCAATGCCAACTGACCAAACGCACTGAAAAGCAGATACAAACCTCACAAGCACAGACTGAACAACAGTTAAAACGAACTGAAAAATACGAGTCTCACAAGCGCGAATCGTCTCTCACCAAACTTCTACTAACACGAGATAAACACGAGATTAGCAGAAGGAGCCCAAAGGGTGTCGTACGGGCTATTGAACTTCCGTTTTATAGTCTCGTCGGACTTGGTGTACATCACCGCGTACTAGGCTGTCGTACTTTTGTGTGGTCGTGTGTAGGCAAGTCCGTTCGTTAGAAAGTCTGCCGCAAGTCCGCCGAAGGTACGCCGGAAGTATGTCGGACAGGCTGTCGGACTTTTGTAGCTGAAAAGTCCAAACGTGTGTACGCGGCATTACACTTTACACACCATTTTCCTATACATAACCCTAATCCACCAAAGCATCTTATCTGATATCTTTCCAACACCTTAAACATATATGCATTTTCCTTTTTATAATCAATCGCCAGCACGGCTATTCTCTGTTTCCTATCCTTTCACCACCACATCACAATCCTCAGGCTTTTCAGCAATCATTTTACCTAGTACCACACAAACTTGTTCTTCATCGACCGTTCTATCAACCATGATGCGCCACCCATCCTCCACCATTTTAGGTATTTTATAATCTGCGTTTAGCAGGGAAATTGGTCACCAATTCTTTAGACCCTTCTTATGACCCTTTCCTTAAACAATACATGTAAGAGAGGGGCATAATATGTTCTAATCTGGCAATGACATTGCACATATCTTGGTGAATTAAAACTAGAGAAAAGAATAAGTAAAGCTTGTGATAAATCATATAGCCACTAAATTAACCAACAATACCAGTCAGATCAAAGTAATGACAATGACCAATGGAAAGAATATAAATAATGGAAAATAAAATAAACTGATATGAAATGAAAATGAAAATTAAATGGAAAAAAATATATTTAAAAAATTAAACAATAATGAATGAGATGCACCTCAATATTCAACAGATCAATATATTATAGGATCAAGCTGATCTCAATCTCCTCATTAAGGCCCACTGGAGGCAATGTATCCAAAACATAAATCCAGTAGGTCTCCTGTTGACACAACCTTTTTGAACTGTTCAGCTGGGGAATATGTACCGGGGATGCCTTTAATGACTCATACCTTCGAACCATCATAAAGCTTGTTGTGATGTTTTTAAAAAATGTATAGGGATGTTATATTTATCACATCAAAATCTCTGTATATATTGTTTTGTTTGGTCTTGTTGAATATTCTCCTATGCACCCCTTTGAATGGGAATTTATGGAGCTCGGCAGAACACTGACACATTTCCAATGTTTATGAGTATACATGTATTGATGTAATATATGCTTGTATAAAAACTCTATTATGGTAGAATTCTCTGATTTCAGAGTGGTGATTTATATCCCTGAAGAAGACAATCAAAACAATGTTGGGTACAGTGCCCATGCTATGACATTGCTGTTATTTGAATTTACAACTATTCAGCTACTAACAAGTCTGAGTATCACCACTTTACATATGTTTTGTGAATTTGTATTTGTGTGTACAATTTTGGTTTTAAACATTTCCCATATATGGTAATATAATAAAACTATATTTTATATTATACAATTTATTATGTTGGTTGCCTTTAAGAAAGTCCCAATTTAGAGATTTGGTTTTGTCTTTCATATAAAATACAGGGATGATGGCAACCCCAATTTAGCACTGATTTAGCACTGATGTAATTAATACTGTAAAATAACGCATAAGGTGGATATTACTCCTAAATCTCAAATTTTTCATACAGTGCTGGATCAATCGAACCAAATTTTATATAATAATAATTAGTATATTGATTGTTTTTTTCTCTGCTTTATTACACTGTGTGGACTGGGTTTAACAATGGGGGACGTAAGGCGTGGGAGGATCTCATATTGGGTTACAAATCAGACATACAAACGGAGTCGGAGCTCTCCTCTTTATTTTTCAATCTAAAGAGAGTCCTAGAAAGAAAATCAGCCATATTTTGGCATATAGATACTTTGAGAGATATGTGAGGGAGGAATTCAATCCTATAGGCCTTAGGGTCCAAATTTTTCCCACCCTGGAGAACATTAGTGAGTCAGGGAAAAAAGATCAGGAAAAAATCTAAAGGATTGTTCAAAAAATATCATTTTTTTTGATAGAACAAAACAAACAGCAAATTAACTCACTAAATAAGAATATAAGTACAATCTATGAACAACTAGCTCCCTTAAAGACAAATAAGTTATATATTGACTTGGAGACAAAACTCAAAGAGCATCTAGATGTATATATTTAAACAAATATTACAAAAAAAGGAAAAACAATTCTAGAGGGACAAAATAGCATTTTCAGAAGGTAGGGCTTATAGATGGCAAAATGGGACAAGGATGGGAAAGAGAGGAAAAAAGGCTAATAATGATAATTCTATACCCAGTTTTCCATCTTTATCCTCCTCTGTTTCTTCTCAGGTGAACAAAGACCCTAAAAAAAGAAAAGGTCCTTCCTTCAGACTTTCACATGGTGAAGGTATGATTCAACAAGTCAATAAAAAAACACATGATCAATTCACAGGGTTCAGATACATCTACGTAAGGTAACGTTGGTGGGGCTCGGTCTGGTAACTAGTAACAAAATACAAAAAGCAACTATGGTCACAAAAAAGTCACAAAAAAGTCAGGGCAGTACACACAAAGGATGCACAAGCAGTAGTGGTGCCATCCCTAAAATACCTAGAGTTTATGTTTTTTTGATGAAAAGAACAACATCACACCCAACACCAACAAAGGGATCTCACAATACATTATAAAGAACACATCCAAGGAGGATTAAATGTAATTAATCTATCTTCCCATAAACTCTCTGAAGAGGAATCCAGAGTGTTATATCTTGGATTATTTTTCTGCACTAATCAAACAACTGATAAATCTGGGCTCATAAAAGACCTCAATTTATTTGCAAGAAAATTATTACTAAAAAATTGACAATATATTCCTTGTATGGGATGGACCTTTGCCCCAACTGATAGAGTGTTTGGAGTTGATGAATAGGAACAATTTCAATGTATTCTTCACTATGAATCTTGATCTACATGAGGTGAATTTCCTGGATGTCACCATAAAAAAAAGAAAAAGGCCAATTAAGAATTAAATAAGAAAAAGGGGGGTTGAATCGCGCTAAAACAGATTGGTGATCATACACATTATCACCAAACCAAATATTTAGAACAAAGTGAAGAGTTCCCCTTTAGTGTATACATAATATGCAAAACACATGTCAAATGAATAATCAATCCAAAAATAAAATGTTCAAAGTAATAATAAAAAGTCCATGTATAAAAAATAAATCACCCAAGTGATATAAAAGTATCTTAAAAAAGTTCCAAAAAACATAAATTCTTGCTGTGAGAAGAAAAAAGCGCGCTTGCTCCACCACCGTGAAATCAGACTGGCCGCTTACCAGAAACTCATGATCCCCCGTTATAGAGGATCAGAGAAAGCTGTTTGTTAATACTGCTTCAAACCACGACCAATGGATCAGAGACCTTATACCGAGATGGGACATCAAAGACTGCAGGGTCAGGCTAAAGATGTTCACACTGACAGGTACTCAGACATCAGCCCACAGCATTGCAGATATGGTCATAAAAGGAAAAAAAGCTCCATATAGTGTAAAATCATTGACTTTATTGGATAAGTAAAAGGTTAAACTCACATGTTAGTAGACAATAGTAGGCATTTAGTGTAGTCTGGTGCGCTGGCCGGAAGCTCACAGACAGCCCGTCCTACTGGAAACAACAGCAGCAATGGGAGGTGACGAGAACACATCGCTCTGCCCAATTAACAATTAAACTTTATAGAAAAGAGACTGCAGGTAACGCAATTTTACAAAATGAAGAACATCATTGACATCATTGATGTTTTAGGAAGAGTTTAAAACACCTCCAAACCCCTTCTTTTTTGTGGTATTTGTAAAGTAACAATTTTAAACATTTTTTTGTGATTTTATAGAAAAGCCAAATTTTGAAGATGCACACAGTGTGTCAACATGTGCTATCTGCCATCACGGGAAATCAATGTAGGCGTTTTGTGGGTGCAACCCCTTCCTCAATAATAAAGCTGAGAGGATGGGGTTGCACCCCCAAAACACGTTCCTTGATCCCCCGTGATGGCAGCTAGCACATGTTGACATTCAGCAATTTGTGTGCATCTTCAAAATTTGGCTTTTCCAGGGGTGACTTCACCCCATCTCAACGCAATATCAAACAGAGTTTCTAAATACATATGTCTGATATTGCCTTTGGCTTTTCTATAAAATCACAAAAAATGTTTAAAATTGTTACTTTACAAATACCACGAAAAAGAAGGGATTTGGAGGTGTTTTAAACTCTCCCTAAAACATCAATGATGTCAATGATGTTCTTCATTTTGTTTTTAACATCATTGATATTTTTCTGGATGTTTTCCAAGTCCATATTACACCCCATGATCTCCCCGATCAGGATCTGTGCACTTTCACTGGTGAAATGACCTGGATCCACAACATCACGATCACCTAAAAATATAGAAACAAAAACATACTATGTATTATAAATATGCCGGCATCCATCTCTTACCTGAGCCTGTGGTCGCAGACACTCACCTGTTGTGGTGACTATTTCCACCACGTCTCCTTCCTCCTCTGCTTGGCTTTGGGGGATTTCACCTTCTTCATGAGGTGGGGGGTCTGTTGTCTCTTCTGCTGAGTGGTGTCCTCTGAGTCTTTTCTCCCCTATGTAAAAAAAAAATAGGTATACTTAGCACACAGATATTTGATGACAGAAATAGGAATATGAAACATTGCTTGGAAGTGGGGCTCAATTGTATGTTTTGGCTGAGTTCCAAGATGAAGAAATATGTTTTTCCTTTGTCAAGCTTGAATACTTACCTGTTTTGTACAAGCTTCTCAGATGGGAACACCCCTATAGTATACACTGGAGCACCTGTGTGAGCCTCCTAATAAAAAGGGTGTTCTGGTGTCCCACACTAGTGCTCCAGTGTCCAGATGTATAAACAGCTGCTGAGTGTCCTCTCCTTACACAGAATCTAGTTTGCATTACATTCTAGTTACAAACCCATCTAAAATTATCTTAAGAGAAGTAGGCCCGAAAAAATGTATTCAAATGCATATGGCCAAAACAATGAGGTTTTCTATGCCAAACGAACAATGTGCCCATGAACATGAAAGTTGTCATTTTAAACTGTACAACAGTAAAGAAAAGCATATGGAGCAGCAGGAACATAATAAAAATAAAGAATAGGAATACAGGACAACTACTTAATTTTTTAAAGCACTCTCCTGATCCTTCTGTACTGATCGTGCTCCCTTAATTTGTGGTCCGATCACCGCTTCCTGAGCTGATCCTTGGATCGTCGTACCCCAAAATTATTCTGCAGACTTTTGACCACTTTCGCCATTATCTTGGCCTTTCTGATATTGGGGTTGGGGTAAGGTCCATACTTCCTGTCATAGTCGGCCCTCTTCATGATGTCGACCATCTCCAACATCTCCCCAAAGGACATATTTGAGGCCTTAAATTGTCTTTTCCGGGATCGGGATGTTTCTGGCTCCGGGCTTTCCTCCTCCTCCTCGTTGCTGTAATTAGCACGCACCTGCTGTGTCTCCGCCATGTGCTCTTCCCCCACTGCACCATACGAGAAGGGGCGGTAAATAGACTAGAAAGAATGTCAGGGGCAGGCGGAGTTTCACGCATGTGCAGTGTATATAAAGCGTAACACGCGTGCGTAGTACGTACGATCTGTGAAAGGAGGAAGGAGTATCGGAGGCGCCGATTGTGGTAAGGAAGGTAAGATTTAAATTTGGGCCTATACTGCTTCTAAATCGAGGCCTGTATTTGGACAAGTTTGGAAGACTTTAGGCTGACATTAGGGTTTTTTTGGTGTTGTGTCTTGCAGTGAAAATGTATCTAGTCAATGATCAGGACTTTATGCCAATCTTCTTTTCAATCTTAGTTTATTTCAAAAGCAAGAAAATAAAGGATATAACAGAGAAATACCGTTCTTTACAATATAACAGCACAAACAGTATACATAGAGTAGCGAAGTGTACCATATCTATATATATACAGAGGTGATCATTCTGACATGTATCTTTCGGTGGATTACTGGTCTATCATATTGTACTTATAGATTTTTGATATAGGAGAGGAATAATATGCAAGTGGGAACCAACATATATTAAATCTTGCGGTTTTGTGTGTTGGTGTTGTCCGAGGGCTCCTTTTCATCAAATTAGTATGCTGTAAGGATCATGTATTCACCTATTATATATATATTCAAATCATTTAACTATTCTTGGTATAAGATCTTTAGTTACATGTATGAATTATTAGTTCAGTACTTAATAGGAAAAAACAGAGAAAGTTGGAAATGAGGTCGTGTGTAGAAGTAAGGGATGGTTTCTGAGGTGATAGGCACCCCAGCATGGCTAATCGGTGGGTAAGGGTGGGATATCTCTGACCCATAGGGAGAAGTCATCAGAATAGCGAAACATTGACCACGAGGTCCAGGTGGTGGAAAACTGTTCCTCCTTCCCCGCTTCCTGCGCCAACAGACGCTCCAGATCTCTTATCTGATCCACTTCAACAGCCCATTCTCCCAAGGAAGGCACATCTGCCGTTTTCCAATGTCGTGGGATCACTGTCCTAACTGCTGCCAGAAAGTGGCGCAGTACATCTTTTTTAATCGACTTGAGGGGGCCCGGGAGTATAGATAATAGGGCTATCTCTGGTGTGGGCTTAATTGACGTCGCCATGAGCCTGCTGTATAGGTCAAATACCTTTTGCCATAGTTTCTGGATTGGAGGGCAAGCCCACCAGATGTGAAGCATTGTCCCGCTAGAGGACAAGCATCTCCAACAAATGTCTGTCAAAGAGGGGTTAAACCGTTTTATATTCACTGGACATCTGTACCACCTCGTTAACAACTTAAACCCTTTTTCTTGGGTCTTAGTTGCCAGGGAAATCCTAGGTGTTAGGATAAAACTTTTTTGCCAATTGGTGGGGGAGATGGAGTGCCGCAGTTCTGTTTCCCATTTCTGTGTGTATGTTGGGAGGTCAGGGGCAGATACGTTCAGTAGTAGGGAGTATAACAATGATACTACATGTGTTGGTGGGTCCGGTTGTAGGAGCAGCTCGTCAAAGTCTGATGGGTCATCTAGGATCTCTGAGATGGAGGGGAAAGTGTGTATGTATGACATTATTTGACTCCTTTGTAGCCACATTGTTGAGGGCCCTAAGTCCATCCGAGAGGGTATGTCCGTTCTCAAGGATGGGTCAGCGCGTAAGACCTGTGCTAGACGTCTATGGCTGTCCCTACTCCAGGGTCCAAATCTCAACTTATTTGCTTCTGGGGAGAAGGCCGGAATCCCAAAGAGAGGGGTCATTGGGCCCTGAAGTTTAGACAGTTTACCTGCTGAGATCAGGCGGTCCCAGATCTGGAGAGTTTGACGAGTAAGAGCAGTAGAAAGTAGGCCGTCTCCACGCCGAGCCGCAGGGGTCCATGGCAGGGCGCAAAGATCAGCCCCGTTAAGATATTTCTCTAATTGAACCCAAAGTTTGGAGGATGAGTGATGGAACCAATCCACTATACGTAAGAGTACTGCTGCCTTATGGTATGTAGAGGCATCTGGGACCCCCGCACCCCCCCTGACCTTCGGGAGAATCATTGTGTCATATTTTATCCTGGGGCGATGTCCCTGCCATATGAATTTAGAAAAGACCTGGCGGAGCCTTTTGAAGAACGAGGTGGGGATATGGATAGGAATGGTCTGGAAAAGGTATAGGAATCGAGGGAGAACATCCATTTTCAAGACATTCACCCTACCCAACCAGGAGAGCTGTTAAGAGGCATATGTGGCCAAGTCTGCTTGAGTTCTAAGAAGCAAAGGGGTGAAGTTGCTGGAAAATAGTTGAGACGCGACTGTTGGAATATGGATTCCTAGATAGCGAATAGATGTAGAGCTTGTCTTAAAAGGGAAGGAAGACGCGAGCTGTTGGAGAGCTGCTGCTGGGAGTGAGATGTTGAGGATTTCCGACTTATTAAGATTAACTTTAAAGTTACTAACCTCTCCATACCTCTGAAACTCCTGAATGATGGAGGGTAGGGAAGCTTGCGGTTGAGTTACAAATAGTAGTAGGTCATCAGCAAATAGGGAAATTTTAGTGTGGAGGGGGCCTATACTAACACCATGAATAGCCGGGTTATTTCTAAGGTCAACGGCTAGATGTTCCATGACTATCACATAAAGAATGGGGGACAGGGGGCACCCCTGCCGCGTTCCATTGTGTATGGTAAATTTTGGAGATAGGGAACCGTTTAGTCTAATCCTAGCGGAGGGAGATGTGTAGAGGGACATTATTCTGGAAATCATGTTTTGGCCTAGACCTAGTTGTTGCAATGATAGGCGCAGAAATTGCCAGTCGACACGGTCAAAGGCCTTTTCCGCATCGACTGTGAGAAGGCACAATGGGATATTGTGGGCCCGAGCATAATCCGCAATGAGAAGTGTTTTCAGGGTGTTATCTCGCGCCTCTCTTCCGCTCACAAAGCCAACCTGATCTAGGTGTATTAAGCGGGGTAATAATGGTTGCAACCTATTAGCCAGCACCTTCGCATACACCTTTAGATCTACTCCTATTAGCGAGATAGGTCGGTAATTGGCACAAACAGTCAGGTCTTTGTCTGGTTTGGGGATGAGGGTGATATGTGCCTCTAAGGTTTGTGGCGGGAACACTGATCGCTCAGAGATGGAGTTAAATACTTGTGTTAAGAAGGGAGTAAGGAGGGGAGCAAATTGTTTGTAAAATTTTGGGGTAAAGCCATCAGGCCCCGGGCTTTTACCAAATGGGGTAGAAGCAATGGCGCGGGCAACCTCGTCTTCCGAAATCGGGGCCTCAAGGTCCTCTATTGCTTCGTTATCTAGAGTGGGTAGTGCAGTTTGCGTGATGTAGGAGGCTTGTGTTTCCGCTGCAGTAAGGGGAGATTCAGTGGGGCTTGCTGTAGGTATATTATATAGGGATTGATAGAAGTCCCGGAACACTTGTCCCATCTCAGATGGTGATGAGACAGTTTTCCTAGAACTGTCCCGTATGAGGGGTATGAAGGTTTTAGGTTGTTTGGTATGTAGGGTGCGAGCCAAGGATCTGCCACATTTATCTCGAAATTTGTATTGATGAAAAGCTAATTTGTTCGCAAACGTGTGGGCGGATGCCTCATATGACTCTCTAAGCTGAATGCGAGTGGAAGAAACCTCCGCAAGCACTTCCACCGTCGGGGAGCGCTTATGAGTAGTTTCTAGTGTTCTTAGCTTGTGTATTGCCTTAGTTATCGCAGCTGAGCGTTCTTTTTTCATGCGGGCTCCCATTTGAATAAACCTACCCCCCAATACTGCCTTCAATGCCTCCCATTTAATGGGTGGTGAGGTGTCATCTGAGGTGTGGTCTGTGAAAAAGTTTGATATCATCTCCGCTATCTGTGTATTAAACCCTGGTTTAGTCAAAAGAGAGTCATTTAACCTTCATGTCCATTCTTTTATTGGAGTAGAGGGGATTGTAAGCGTCAGGAATATAGGTGAGTGGTCGGACCAAACCATAGGGTCTATTTCGCTATTGGGGGACCAATCTAGGCAGCCGTGATCGACTAGAAAATAATCTAAATGACTGTATGATTGGTGTACGTTGGAGAAGTGTGTGTAGTTTCGTGAGTCCGGGTGCAGTATTCGCCATACGTCAATGAGATGCATGTTGTGGATGGCACGTTTTAGGACCCGTATTTTCGGGAAGGATATAGAGGAACAGGATATCGATGAATCCAAAAGTGGATCCAAGGGGATATTGAAGTCCCCTCCGAGTATGATCTTGCCCTCCGCGAAACCCGCCAGAATCTTTAGGTACTGCAAGGCTGATGGGACTTGGTGTGTATTAGGTAAGTATACGTTAGCTATTGTCAATTTAGTCCCCCATAAGTAAATTTTCGTAAAAACATATCTGCCCTGGGGATCTGCCACATGATCGAGCAGCTCAATAGGGAGTGTTTTATGAAACGCAATAGATACTCCCTTAGATTTTTGTGTCGGGTTGGTGCTGTGAATACATCTATTAAAGTATCTATTGGAGCAGGAAGGAGTGGAGTCAGAATGGAAGTGGGTCTCCTGTAGCAAAAGTATGCTGACCTGTCTTTTGTGCATCTGATATAGAATTTGCCCACGTTTCGACGCGACGTTAGGTCCGTTTACATTATACGAACAAAATTTCAGGTGGGGGCGTAAAGTCACCGTGTGAGCCATGCTGGAGTGCCAAAAACTGTAAAGGGGAGAGAGTAATAGAATATGGAGGAAAGGTATAGGGAGCAAAAAAAAGAGAAAGAAGAAAGAAAAAAGAAAAAATGAGGGGGAAGAGAAAGAGAAAAACCAAGGAAAGAAAAAAGAAAGGGGAGGGGGGAGAGAGGAGGAGGAAATAAGAAACAAGCGTGTGGATAATGAAAGAAGTAAGGTATAAATGAGAAGACACCTAAAAAGATATGTCTGGGAAACTAATGTGTTCGCTAATGCAAAACACTGTGTGAGAGATCACGCTTTAGGCACAAACCGTGCCTGTCCTATTGCGGGGGAAAGATTGAGATGAATGGACCTGAGCCGTGGTCCCGAAAGCAGACCAGGCATGCAAGTAATATGTATGGCACACTTAACATTTAATACTAAACAAATGTGGGGCATAAGGCAGCTTAACAGCAACAAGTGGTAACAGTCCACCAAATATGTGCATTGGATTTAAATGAGTAACCCTGGGGTAAACATAAAACAATTACATTGGCTCTGGCATATAAAGAAGGTTATAGAGCCAAAACAATATTGTGGGTACATGGAAGGTATAAGGTGCGGGGGGATCCCCCTGAGGGGGCAATCCTCTGCCCCATGCGTAGCGCCCCTTAGACTTGTATAATCTAAAGCAGAGACTCCAGACCCCCCCCAGGGCAGCACCCCCCACCCCCGCCACACATCCCCCACTGCATATAATATCAGGAGAGGGTGTGAGGAATCAGTCTGAGACAAAACAGAACATCTTTAAAGGATAACAAAAAAAGAGACATAACATTGGTATACATTCGCTTTACCTGACGTTCGTCAAAGTGAAAGGCACAAAAGTGACTTCAATCTATGTTCTCACCCGAACCCCAGCCAAATAGTATATTGGCAAAGAGCAGGGAAAGAGCAAGTAGATCTGAACCCTGTATTCACTATTTCTCCTATCAGGTTTACTGGAGGTCTTAGCTTTCAAGTAGAAAAAGCACAGTTGAGGGATCAATAAACACATCATGCCGCCTGAAAAATGCAGCAAAACTACCGGGAGCCCTTGGAAATATAATTGGCATGGTAAGACAAGACAAGCCATCAGTCTCCAAATAGCTACTGAGTTAATCTTCTGGAGAAGTAGGTCTTCTTATCCCTGGGCCGGAAGAAACTGATCTAGACCTAGGACGTCTGCGGCGCTGTGGAAGTGGACCAAGTCCCAGCTGTCTTGATCTATCTTCTGGAGGGTCTAACCAGTTTAAGACGTCTACTGGTTCTTGTTCAATAAAGAGAAAAAAGTCAGGTAGTTGATCTGAATCAGAGAGCGTGAACCTGCTGTCGCCCTGTGTCACCTTGATGCTGAAGGGGTGACCCCAGGTATAGGTAGCTCCGGCTTGCCGTATAAGGTCAAGTAGAGGGCGCACCACTCGACGCATGTACAGCGTGTTGCAAGATAAGTCAGGGTACAGGTGGATAGGGGCTGCAAAAAAGTCAACAGAGCCCAGGTTCCATGCCTTTCGCATGATCTCTTCTTTTAAGGTGAAATAGTGGACCCGACATAAAACATCGCGGGGGCGACCATCTCGGGCCCCTCCTGAACCTCCCACCCTGTGAACATGATCCAATTCAATTGGTGATGCTGCCTCTCTTCCCAGAACTTTATTGAGGATAGTTATGACAGTGGGTTTCAATTCTGCTCCAGATGTTGCCTCCGGTATGCCTTGCAGTCTGATGTTATTTCTGCGACTGCGATTTTCGCTGTCTTCTATGCAGAGTTGCTGGTGGCGTAGGCGCCGCATATGCGTCGCGGATGAGGATTCAAGGGCTGTTATACATGCCTCATGGTCATCTTGAGCATTGGTTAAGACCGATACTGCTTCCTCATTAGCTGTGACTTGTTGCCTCAGAGCATTCAACTCCACATGTAGGGAAGCTTCCATTTTGCTAGCCCATGATTCAAAATCAATTCTGAAAGCAGAGAGAAGGGCAGCAGCTTCCGTTCTAACGGGTTCTCCTGATAAGGGATGCGTAATTGACTGAGATTCCCCGGTGCCTGTGTCAGGTGGTGTGACTGACCTCGCAGAGGAGGCTGATGGCTCTCCCTTGGAATTCTGGGGTTTCTCATTATTGTCCTCTGCCGTGCAGGCTGCTGCTGTAACGGAAGCGGGAGGCTTGGTCTTCCCCGGGTTGCGGCCGGGCGCCATCTTGTCTTTGGGAGTCTGGGGATCAATCGGCGCTGTTCTAAGAAGATACCTCTGTATGGTGCCTTGTTGGGGGTCAGTAAGCTCCGTGGAGTGCGAACTAGCTGCCGCCACGTAGTATGCAGGTGTGCTATGCTATGGAAATAGCCTGTAGCTGTCGGGATAGCACGGAACTCAGGGGCACGGGTCCTCAGCCATCCATTATCGGACACTCGCCATCAAAACCCAGCCTCTACAGGGGCAAGGGGGACTGGGGAGGAGGGGCAGGCCTGAGGAACAGCGGCGTCACCCTGTCAGCATGGGTGCAATGCTGACACACTGTGCGTGCGGGGGTTCGCAGGGGGAACCACTGTCCAGGTAGGGTACAATATCTGTGGGTGCAGGCCCGTCTTGTAAGCTAAGCCGCAAGATGGCGGCCGTCCCTGGATGTCTCTGAGAGGACCTTTTCTGAGGTTTCCGGGGTCAGTGAGGGGTCTGTGCAGGCTATCAACTTGCCAGTTATGCCCAGGGGGTGGTCGCTGTATGTGGGGGTGAGTGGAGTGTCCCCCTTACCTCCGGTTGCGGCTCCAAGGATCGGCGATGCTGTAGGCCTCACAGGCCTCGGGCCTGCCGTAGGGTGTCCGGGCCTGCTTTCCCTATGTCATCTGGGGTCCCCTCGCGGTCCGGTCCACTCCTGATGCAGCGCTCCTATCCACAGGCCGGCCAATCAGCTTCCGTACCGCCGATCATGGTACTCAAGGCCGGGGATTCTGTGTGTCCCGTAGGCCGCAAGATGGCGGCCGGCGTCTGTGAAATGAGGCCGGCCGCGGCCTAAAAACAGCCCAATCCACTGGCCAATTTATTCAAGAGACCCCGGGGGAGACTCTGCTAGTGTCCAGTGGCCATCAGGTAGAGATTGGGGCAATCTCAGAAGCTTATATGCTCCGGATGGCTGTAGATTGCAGAGGGCTAAGCGGAGCTCCTCTGCAGTGTATCCATTCACCTCAGCGCTCGGACACGTCCCTTATGCCAATCTTCATAGATATGTTCATTGAGCTGCCTTGTCTGTGGCAGGTAAACCCCCCCCGAATATAAGAACCAAACAAAGAGGAAGGCAGCGCTGGATAATTTGCTGCAATTTGTGAAGCCGGTGATTCCCACGGCAGACATCACCTATTTGAAGATCCTAATTGGTGACATGAGGAGCACTTATCTAAGGGAGCACAAGAAGGTCCAGGATTCCCAGAGATCAGGAGCAGCAGATGACATTTATGTCCCCAGGCTGTGGTACTATGACAGGCTGCATTTTCTGGCAGGTCAAACTGAACCCAGGCCAGCACTCTCCACTCTTCCTTCCAGCTTCCTTCCACCTCAGCTGAGGCTTCTGACGCCCAACCTGGACCTTCCAGGCAGCAACATGTGGAGGAGCCCAGCTTGAGTCAGGTATAGCATTCTTCTAAATATTTCTGATTGTCCAATCAATGATGTTAAATAGATGTTAGTTTGTAATACTAATTTATGATTCTGATTTATGAACCAAAAACTAAAACCATGTCCGTTTTTCATACACAGGGAAGTCTCAGCCAGGAGGTGGCCGGGCCAAGCAGGCTACCCGATACCCAGGTCCCTCCCCTCCACCTTCAAAGAAAAAGTTGCAGGAAGAGGAGTAACCTGGAGGAGGCTGCAATAGGCCTATTTTGGAAGGCTACTGAGGCCCTCAGAACACCCCACAGTGTGGAAGATGATTTTGCAGAGCTAACTGCATGCAAAATGATGCAAATGGAGGAGGGCCAATGACTCTTATGTGAGTTCGTAATTTTGGAAGCTCTAAATAAGGGGTTGAGGGGCCAACTCACATGTGAAATTTGTCAGCTCACCCATGGTCCTCCTCCTCCAGGTCCTTGTCCTCCTCCTCCTCCAGGTCCTACTCCTCGTCCTCCAGGTCCTACTCCTCCTCCTGCCACACCTCCAACACCAGAGCCACAGCCGGGAAGGAAGCGTGGAAGGAAGACCAGAGAGTGATGGCCTGGGTTCAGTCTGGTCTGGCCAAAGATGCAGGCTCTTGTATGACCACAGCCTGGGAACATACATGTCATCTGCTGCTTTCATAATCTCTTGGACTTCTGGACCAGACTGCACTCCCTTAGGTATGGACTCCTCAGGCCACCAATTTTGCTGTAAAATAATTGATGTCTGCCCTGGGGGCCAAAGGCTTCGCCAATTTATGATGTTTCTCCAGCGTTGCCTCCCTCTTTGTTTGGTTCTGAGCCCTTAATAAGTTTTTTTTGTTTCAATTATACTTACCTATGTATGTTTTCCTTCAAAAAGGACAGTTTGTTTGTGAGGAGGCAGGTACATTTCTAAAATACAATGTGAAATTAACAAGAGACACCAACACCAAGCAATCTCCTTGAGATTAAATAATACAAGATAATAATGGTGTTGTGGTAACTTGACACACAAAACACACCCAAAAATATTCTCGAGTAAAATAAAAAAAATAAAATAATAAAAACACGATCAGGCTTGAAAAAAATACAAACCCAAAAAAATATATATCTTTTTTGCTAGATGTGACAAATCAAAATATACTGATGAAATCACGAGAAATAATAAAGAAAGAAGTTTGTGATAAGTCTGTGTGAATATGAGCAGCAAAACAACTTCATTCTTCAAGCATTATTAAGAAGAACAGAGTGCACTGCATTAAACAATTTTAACCACTTCAGCCCCGGAAGATTTTACCCCCTTCCTGACCAGAGAGTTTTTTGCGATTCGGCACTGCGTCGCTTTAACTGACAATTGCGTGGCCGTTCGATGTGGTTCCCAAACAAAATTGACATCCTTTTTTTCCCACAAATAGAGCTTTCTTTTGGTGGTATTTGATCACCTCTGCGATTTTTATTTTTTGCGTTATAAACAAAATAAGAGCGACAATTTAAAAAAATACGCATTTTTTTTACATTTTGCTATAATAAATATCCCCCAAAAATATATAAAAAAGCATTTTTTTTCCTCAGTTTAGGCCGATCATATTCTTCTACATATTTTTGGTAAAAAAAAATCGTGATAAGCATTTATTGATTGGTTTGCGCAAAAGTTATAGCGTTTACTAAATAGGGGATAGTTTTATGGCATTTTTATTAATATTTTTTTTTTTACTAGTAATGGCGGCTATCAGCGATTTTTATTGTGACTGCGACATCATGGCGGACATGTCGGACATTTTTGACACATTTTTGGGACCATTGTCATTTATACATCGATCAGTGCGATTAAAAATGCACTGATTATTGTGTTAATGACACTGGCAGTGAAGGGGTTAACCACTAGGGGGTGTGGAGGGGTTAAGTATGTCCTAGGGGCGTGATTACTAACTGTAGGGAGATGGGCTGTGTGTGTGACGTCACTGATCTCTGCTCCGATGACAGGGAGCAGAGATCGAGTGACACTGTCACTAGGCAGAACGGGGAGATGCTGTTTACATCAGCATCTCCCCGTTCGTCCTCTCCATGAGGCGATCGCGGGTATCCCCATGGCGATCGAGTCCACGGGACCCGCAAACCAACTCACGGAGCTCCCGGCCGGCGCGGTGGGGAATTCAAATGGACGTACCTGTAAGTCCATTTGCCCAGCCGCGCCATTCTGCCGACGTACATCGGCGTGCGCCAGTCGGGAACTGGTTAAACATTGCAACCTGACGAAAGTGCTATATCCATTCCGAACCCTAATTTTACCAGACCGAGTTGTTCCGTCTCGGAATTTCTTCTGAGCATGCGTGGCACTTTGTGCGTCGGAATTGTCCACACACGGTCGGAATTGACGCGATCGGATTTTGTTGTCGGAAAATTTTATAGCCTGCTCTCAAACTTTGTGTGGCGGAAAATCTGATGGAAAAAGTCCGATGGAGCCCACACACAGTCGGAATTTCAGACAACAAGCTCCGATCGCACATTTTCCGTCGGAAAATCTGACCGTGTGTACAGGGCATTAGACCTATAGAATTTTCTCCACTACACTTCCTCTTTCATAGGATGCCTTCATCTACCAAGCTCTATAAAAGAAGTGTTACCCCACACTTGCTGAATGCACCAAAGGTGCTGTTACCTAGGTTTTGTAAAAAGTCCCACTATAATGGACTGGAAGGGGGAAGTGGAAAAAATGATAAATAAAATAATAAAAAATAAAAATAAAAATAATGGAAGCAGAGAGATGGGTACATACGGTTAAAGATCAATTTGATAAATTTAAAGATACATGGGCATGTTGGTTGCACTACTCCTCAGAAATATGTATGGAATAAAAATCCCTGCATGGGACTTGGCCTTATTCTGAAATAGGCCACTCGATAGATGCACCCAGTAAGAGAAAAATATTTATATTTATTATTATTCTTTTCATTTTGGTGTTTTTTTTTTTTTTGAGGAAAGGAATGGAATATTGGATGAAAGGTTTGAATGTCACTAGAGGTTGGGATTAATTTATAAAAATAGAATATACAGTGAATTCAGACCCCCTTACATTTTTCACTCTTTGTTAAAATCATTTAAGTTCATTTTTTTACACACAACACCCCATATTGACAGAAAAACACAGAATTGTTGACATTTTTGCAGATTTATTAAAAAAGAAAAACTGAAATATCACATGGTCCTAAGTATTGAGACCCTTTGCTTTGACACTCATATATTTAACTCAGGTGCTGTCCATTTCTTCTGATCATCCTTGAGATAGTTTTACATCTTCATTTGAGTCCAGCCGTGTTTGATTATACTGATTGGACTTGATTAGGAAAGCCACACACCTGTCTATATAAGACCTTACAGCTCACAGTGCATGTTAGAGCATGTCAGAGCAAATAAGAATCATGAGGTCAAAGGAAACTACCTGAAGAGCTCAGAGACAGAATTGTGGCAAGGCACAGATCTGGCCAAGGTTACAAAAAAATTTCTGCTGCACTTAAGGTTCCTAAGAGCACAGTGGCCTCCATAATCCTTAAATGGAAGACGTTTGGGATGACCTTCCGGCCAAACTGAGCTATCGGGGGAGAAGAGCCTTGGTGAGAGAGGTAAAGAAGAACCCAAAGATCACTGTGGCTATGCTCCAGAGATGCAGTTGGGAGATGGGAGAAAGTTGTAGAAAGTCAACCATCGCTGCAGCCCTCCACCAGTCGGGGCTGTATGGCAGAGTGGCCCGACGGAAGCCTCTCCTCAGTGCAAGACACATGAAAGCCTGCATGGAGTTTGCTAAAAAACACCTGAAGGACTCCAAGATGGTGAGAAATAAGATTCTCTGGTCTGATGAGACCAAGATAGAACTTTTTGGCTTTAATTCTAAGCGATATGTGTGGAGAAAGCCAGGCACTGCTCATTACCTGTCCAATACAGTCCCAACAGTGAAGCATGGTGGTGGCAACATCATGCTGTGGGGGTGTATTTCAGCTGCAGGGACAGGACGACTGGTTGCAATCGAGGGAAAGATGAACGCGGCCAAGTACAGGGATATCCTGGACGAAAACCTTCTCCAGAGTGCTCAGGACCTCAGTCTGGGCTGAAGGTTTACCTTCCAACAAGACAATGACCCTAAGCACACAGCTAAAATAATGAAGGAGTGGCTTCACAACAACTCTGTGACTGTTCTTGAATGGCCCAGCCAGAGCCCTGACTTAAACCCAATTGAGCATCTCTGGAGAGACCTAAAAATGGCTGTCCACCAACGTTTACCATCCAACCTGACAGAACTGGAGAGGATCTGCAAGGAGGAATGGCAGAGGATCCCCAAATCCAGGTGTGAAAAACTTGTTGCATCTTTCCCAAAAAGACTCATGGCTGTTTTAGATCAAAAGGGTGCTTGTACTAAATACTGAGCAAAGGGTCTGAATACTTAGGACCATGTGATATTTTAGTTTTTCCTTTTTTTAAAAATCTGCAAAAATGTCAACAATTATGTGTTTTTCTGTCAATATGGGGTGCTGTCTATTTATGAGGAAAAAAATGAACTTAAATGATTTTAGCAAATGGCTGCAATATAACAAAGAGTGAAAAGTTTAAGGGGGTCTGAATACTTTCTGTCCCCACTGCATATTAGTTGGGAAACACGTGATTAAAGCACTTAATAAGTTGATTAAGATATAGGCAGTTTGTGGATATAAAGAATGGAATAACTAAGGGGAGGGAGAATAAAAATTTTGACACGTAAATTAGACACTTAAACATAGGGGCCAAATAAGAAATTAATATATTGACTATAATATAGATATATAATGTTGGTAATGGATTTTAATAGAATGGCACTTTTTTTTGCAAACCATCCAAAAGATAGATGAATAAGACTGTAAAAAATACTGTATATTTCCTCAACTTTTTTTTTACTTGTTTATGTAGTATAAATGAGTAATATATATGTGGTTGTGGGGGTGGGGGTGGAGATGGATAAGAAGATAGTAAATCAATCTGATAAATGAGTCCAAAAAGATAAACTAAATAAATAATCAAAAAAGAAAAATTGATATATACATATATAGAAAAAACATATTATGGTGAAAAAGCCAAAAAAAGTAAATCAACAGCCCTAAAGTCCTCCAATGGTAAATGAATAGGTGATTGTGACAACACAGTATAGTGAAATCTTCTGTGACTTTTGAGAGACAACGTGAATCCACCACCATGAAGAGTGCAAGCTTACCAGCTGCACAAGCTGTTTGAGCTTGTGACTAATACCCAGCCAGGGCCTTTAATCCTCCCAGCACCTCCAGTAGCCAATGAACCAGGTGTTCCTGGAGACTGTAGATGTATTCGATGGTCAGCAGCCAGCCACTGGGATCAACTCAGTGCGAGTGCTCATAACAATCCATAAACAAGATAAAGAGGAATCACCATCGGTAAAACCGGGTGGTATTTTATTTAGATAAAAATTATGCTTACAAGCATGGAGTAAAAGTGTTAAAAACAATAAGAAAGCTGCAATAGTACAAATCGCCTGTGCAAGCGGGGCGTAAAACAGCACGGTGACGTCAGCATGCCGCTCCTACTGACGCGTTTTCGTAAGTAATCTGACGTCGTCCTGCAGCAACATCTTTCTTTTGGAGTGTTGCTGATTTTCCATTCCTTGTGGCCATTACCCTAAAAGGGTAACCCCACCGATATTTAACATCAACAGTCCGCAAGGCTTCCAACAGATATCTAACAGTTCGTCGTTGCATGAGTGTTCAATGTGATAATTCTGGGAACAAGGCTATTTGATCTCGCTCTAAGTCAACCGTCATCCTATTACGAACTGCCTTCATAATGGTTTCCTTCACCATATATCAATGCATTTTACATATAACATCTCTTGGTTTGTCTGCATTTTGGGAAGTAAAAGATAGGGCACGATGCACCCTATCTATTTCAATCTTCTTGGGTGCCAAGGCCCCCAGAATAAAATGAAATAGGCCAATCACAGTATTCTCTCATGATATTTAGTCATATCCTGGGTATCAGCCACTTTTTGTTTGATATTATCCTGACCTGCCTCAACTTCTTCCACTCTGTGCCCCAGCGCTGCTATGTCCACCCTGAGTCCCTCCACAGCCTGTTTACATGAAACTTCAACCACAGTTACAAGTAACTGAATAACTTTCTTTGTTGGGAGGGCTCTCAGGTGCTCTCTAAGATCCCAATCTACTATTAGATCTAACTCGGGTGTACCATATCCATTAATACGTTTGTGAGATAGGGAATTAGCATACTGCACCTCTCCTGTAGTTGCTGTTCCTGGATATCCCACATTGATCAAATGTCCTTTACGTGCCATTGGTGATTCACTGCTGGGCCTTGTAGTGCCATTACTCTCTCCCAGAGAGCCATTTCCAGGGTGCTTCCTGATCCCTCCTGTAACCCCCTCCATCACAGAAAGTTCATGCCCGGTCCCAGATATTCCCCATTCGATTCACCACCAGGAGTTAAAGTATCCCGAGAGGCTGTGGTCTGAAGGCCCTGCCCCGACCTAAAACTATGTGGTCGCGGCTGGGCGTTACAGTGCCTCTTACGAATCTGGGTGGTCTTCAGCCCTGCACTGAGGGGCTGCATTCGGGTGTCTTTTGTCCTCCCTTTAGATTGGGGGAGCAGCGTTTTCTTCCCTCGTGGGCCGACACCATTTTAGCTGTATGCCCGGATTCTGCGGTCTGCACCATTAAGTACGCTCTGAGCCCGCTCGCCTGTGTCTTCACCCCTCCGTGTGATTGTGTGGCTGTGCGGTGGCATGTGAACATGCCTCTAGGTGGGTTTAGAGCCTGCTGGCTATCCCTGCTAGCCTTCCTGGAGCCCGGGGATCTCGGCGTGCTCAGTCAGCATGTCTGCTCATGCCTGAAGATTTTGATCTTAATCAGGAAATCTTCTCTTTTCCTGGTCTTGATTTTTTATGTCCTGAACCAACTGTAGGGGAGTTGGGAAACCATCTTAGTAGGCTCAGAAATTTGTGTTTTTAAATGGTTATACTGGTGGTCAAATTTTCTCTATCGCTGTGTAATGAGGGTTTGGATCCATTTCTGAGTACAGAATTCCTGTCAGGAAGGGCATGCCAGCACCCAAGATGGCTGCCGAAGAAGACGACCTGTTACCTCTGCCTGTTAGGAAGGGCATGCCGGCACCCAAGATGGCTGCCGAAGAAGATGACCTGTTACCTCTGCCCCTGTCAGAATGGCATTGGTGCACACACCCTGTGACAGCTTTTGACACCCAAACAGGCTACTTAAACTCAGTCAGTTTCCAGACTCAGTGCTGTCTGCTCTACAGCGTTCCCTGTGTATCCTGCAATTACCTACCTGACTTCCATTCCTGTTGTGACCCGGCTTGCTTCCTGACGTTCCTGTTTCCTGCCTGCATTCGACCCCAGCTTGTCCTCTACTCTGCATCTGCCTGCTCCTTCTGCCACTTCGCTGCCAGTCTGCTGACGACCCAGCCTGTAATCTGATTCTGCTTCCGCTTCAGCCTCTGTTCCTGACGTGCCCGTTTGTGTATGACCCGGCCTGCCTGTACCTGCCTTCTCTTCAGCATCGAGGGTGCCACTATCCCTTCTGCTGCACCTGCACTTCTGCCTGTGGGGACCGGTTGTCTACTCACTCCAGCTACCTGCCTACCACTGCTCTGGGATTCCTACAGACACCTCTACACCCCGGCCGAGTGCTCTGATCCAGCTCCAGGTTCAGCGATCTCGCCAGGCACTCGTGCGACTCTGCATCTCAGTGCTTCCTGTCAGCTCTATCAGGGGCTCCAAGTCAGAGTTGTAAGAGAGGCCGTCCTCTGTATATCAGGCTCCATCACCAGGTACGTGACAGTAGCAGACAGCCATGTCTGAGCCTGTGCAAGGACCCTCTCCTATGGAGGAACTCTGCCAACACCTACCTGGATTAACACAAGCTGTAAAGGACTTACAACAGGGTTATACACAGGTGGAAGGCCAAATACAGACCTTGTCTGCCTCTGCTCCTGCTCAAGCACCTTCCACTTCTGGGATGCCAGCAGCTCCCACAGTCGTTATGCTACCACCTGAACCCAGAGTCCCAACTCCTGAAAAGTTCCACGGAGAACGCAACAAGTTCAGAGCCTTCCGCAATGCATGCAAACTCTATTTTTTCGCTACAACCACGAACCTTCTCCCTGGAAGCCACCAAGGTCGGGTTTGTCATTTCCTTGCTTCAGGGGGAACCACAGGCTTGGGCTCACCGACTCCTTGAACAAAAGGCCACATCTCTGACGGACTTAGCCTCCTTTTTTGGAGCCATGGCTCAGTTATATGAAGACCCCCAGCAAGCCGCTGCTGCGGAAGCCGCCCTTCACACGCTTCAGCAGGGTCACAGGGCCATGGAGAACTATGTTTCAGAATTCAGGTGCTGGAGTTCCGACACCAGCTGGAACGATGCTGCTCTGCGTTACCAGTTCCACATGGGCCTTTCTGATAATCTCAAGGATGAGCTAGCATGAACAGGTGTCCCCTCCACCTTGGAGACACTTATAAATTTGTCAATCCAAATTGACCGTCGCTTAAGGGAACGTAGGTCAGAACGAGCCACCGACCAGTCCCGTCCAGTATGAATGCTTTCACGAGTGTCTGGTTCTTTCAGTTCCGCTTCACCTGCTCCTGCCGCATCCGCTTCAGATGCATCTGAACCCATGAAGCTTGGTCTCCTCCGTCCTTCTCTGACTACAGAAGAACGCTAGCGCAGACGCCAGCTAAATCTTTGCCTGTACTGTGGAGGATCAGGACATTATATGAGGTCTTGCCCGGTCAAGATCCACAAATGCCTCTCAGTTACATCTGCTTCTCCTCCATCTCTACCCAATCTTGATCTATACCGATCATAAGAACCTCAAATTTTTAAGAACAGCAAAAAGATTGAAACCCCGACAAGCCAGGTGGGCACTATTCTTTTCTAGATTCACTTTTCACTTAACGTTCAGGCCTGGATAGAAGAATGCAAAACCCGATGCGTTATCACGCATGTTCAGCAAACCTGAAGAAATCTCATCTCCAGATACCATTCTATCCCCTGGGAACTTCCTGTTACTTCAAGGAGAGTTAATAAAACAAATTAAACAAACTCTAGTAAGGAACCCTTCACCAGCCGGGGTCTCTCTACTGGCAAAGGATGGGCTACTTTGGCACGAAGACAAGGTCTTTGTGCCGGAAGACCTCTGAATGGCCATCCTGGTGCGATGCCATGATCATGTGCTGGCAGGTCATTTTGGCATTGGCAAGACAACTGAATTAGTACAATGGACATTTTGGTGGCCTGGGGTGGAAAAAGATTGTAGGAAATATGTGGAATCTTGCACCACTTGCATCCGCAATAAAACCAGCAGATCCAGAGCCTGGGGTCTGCTACAACCCTTACCTGTCCCCAGTAGACCTTGGAAGATGATCTCAATAGATTTTATTGTAGAACTTTCCCCATCTGAGGGCCACAACACTATTTTTGTAGTTGTCGATAGACTATCTAAGATAGCACACTTCCTGCCCATGAAGGGCACACCATCTGCTCGAGAAACAGCTCAAACCTTTGTCAAGGAGATCTTAAGGCATCACGGGATTCCGGCCAATATTATGTCCGACCGTGGAGTGCAGTTTACATCCAGATTCTGGAGAGCCTTATGTGATTCACTCGGGATTGAACTTTCAATTACTTCTGCATATCACCCAGAAATGAATGGGCAGACAGAGAGGACTAATCAAACCCTCGAACAGTACCTGAGATGTTTCTCCTAATTTTCTCAAGACGATTGGGCTTCTCTGCTTCCCCTGGCCGAGTTTTCTTATAACAATTCAGTACACTCTGCTACAAAGCAATCTCCATTTTTTTCAAACTACGGTTTCCACCCTTTATTTTTGTCTAATACAATTCCAGATTCCCCTGTACTAGCTGTTACCGAAACTATAAATTTCTTTAACACCAATAACAAACTGCTACAGGAAACAATGGCCAAGACACAGGCATACAATAAGGTAGTTTTTGACAGGAAAAGAAGGGGAGAATTGATCTTGAACCCTGGTGACCAAGTGTGGCTAGCAACTACTAATTTGAAACTGGCCTGTCCCTCAAAGAAACTGGGCCCTAAATTTATAGGACCATTTCCGGTGATCAATGAGGTTGCGTATGAATTAGAGTTGCCTGAGTCATTTAGAATCCACCCTGTGTTCCACATAACCTTGTTGAAACCTGCCATTCCTGACCCCTTCCCAGGACGAAGTTCCGGCCCGCCTGAACCTGTAATTATTGACGGGGAGGAAGAGTTTGAGGTGGAAACAATCTTAGACTGCAGGAAGAGAAGAAATCAGATCCAGTTCCTGATAAAATGGAAAGGGTATGGGCCAGAGGACAACTCCTGGGAACCTGAAGCTTTTAAGAACTCCCATCCTGACAAGTGGCCCAAGTTGGGCATCCAGAGGCTGACCTTCGGGGGGGGCAGTGTCAGGAAGGGCATGCCAGCACCCAAGATGGCTGCCGAAGAAGATGACCTGTTACCTCTGCCCCTGTTAGAATGCCATTGGTGCACACACACCCTTTGACAGCTTTTGACACCCAAACAGGCTACTTAAACTCAGTCAGTTTCCAGACTCAGTGCTGTCTGCTCTACAGCGTTCCCTGTGTATCCTGCAATTACCTACCTGACTTCCGTTCCTGTTGTGACCCGGCTTGCTTCCTGACGCTCCTGTTTCCTGCCTGCATCCGACCCCGGCTTGTCCTCTACTCTGCATCTGCCTGCTCCTTCTGTCACTTCGCTGCCAGTCTGCTGATGACCTGGCCTGTAATCTGATTCCGCTTCTGCTTCAGCCTCTGTTCCTGACGTGCCTGTTTGTGTATGACCCGGCCTGCCTGTACCTGCCTTCTCTTCAGCCTCGAGGGTGCCACCATCCCTTCTGCTGCACCTGCACTTCTGCCTGTGGGGACCGGTTGTCTACTCACTCCAGCTACCTGCCTACCGCTGCTCTGGGATTCCTACAGACACCTCTACAGCCCGGTCGAGTGCTCCGATCCAGCTCCAGGTTCAGCGATCCCGCCAGGCACTAGTGCGACTCTGCATCTCGGTGCTTTCTGTCAGCTCTATCAGGGGCTCCAAGTCAGAGTTGTAAGAGAGGCCGTCCTCTGCATATCAGGCTCCATCACCAGGTGCGTGACAATTCCACTATCTGGGCCCAATTTTTAACCAAATCATTATTAAGAAAGGTGCAATGTTTAGGGACCCAAAGACACTGGGGAAAATTTTTTGATTGGCAATATTGTTCCAGAAAGAATTTGTCCCTCCAGTGGTGATTAGAGGATACCACAACAAGTTTAATACCTACAAAAAACAGACTTTACCAGATTTTCATGGTCATAAACTTAATTACAAGGTCCATGGCTATATGATTGTATGGACTCTTTGGGAACATTATGCTGTTCTCACTCCTATATTGCGCTATATCATTTTTACATATTTAATATACCCACTTTGCCTACTTTTACCTCATGATAACAGCTTTAGCAACTATTAAATATGACTGTCATGCTTTAAAAAGCATAGATATATCTGTATATATTTGCTAACTTATCTTCCTTAATATCTTTTATACAGTAAGCCATCACAACACTCAGGTCATGCACTCCAACCTGTGCTACTCGACTCGACACAACCTTGGATAAGACTATATTAACTCTTCTTCTACAGCCATATTGCACCTGTTTTTTCCTATAACTTCATGACCTCTCACATGTCACAAATCATCACATGGCATTAATGAATGTAAAGCCACTACTTTAAATAACATGTAATGTAATGGAGCAAGTACTGTAATGCAAGGTTAAATACAATTATTAACAAGCATGAAAACTTTCGGGTTTGTACTTTTATCAGCAATATTTTTAAAAACTTTTTTCCATTTAGTTCAACTCATTATGTTACAATTTTAGTTATTTTATGATTCATTCATATATATTTGCTGTATTTTTACAGAAACGTCATGCTCATGCCCAGGTGCATATTGTTACAATAATAATCATATTGACAGTATATAATAATAATAATAATAATATAATAATAAGCAGTAAAATACATTTTTACTATATAAAGTTTATTACTAATTCTAGAGTGGTGACACAGTCATTGAGACATTACACCAAACACTAGATTAATATGCAGGTGACTTTACATTTTTTCAAACTAATTCTAACTATCCACTTGCAACTCTTATTTAAACAGGCAACCTGTGAACCACAATAAATGCTTAAAGGTCATCACTCAGGCTGTCAAAGATCCAATGTGTTGGATGCCGTTGACTAGTGAGAGTCCAGGCTGAGGAAAGATCCAATCTTGACCCAAAGCATACTTCAGAAATAGGAAAAGATAACCCAGCCACAGCACACCTCACCTGGCCCGAGTGGTTAGCAGGTAAAAGCAGCCTCAGCTCTATTTCATCCAGACCACCACTCCAACATGTTTCACCCTGCCCCTGACAACCTGTTTGAAAGGATCAGCCTCAGACAAATACTTGCCTTTCTACTGTATATGATACAGTACTGCACAGTTTGTGTCCCACTAGCTTTCTTTACAGAATGTATTAGTTTGAATATTTTCTGCATGAGGTTCTCAGTGCTAAGTTGCTAAGTTGGAAAGTGCTAAGTGCAAAGTAATTTTTAGATTTTTAGAGGTTTGATTCACTGCAACCATGGTTTTGCAGTGAATCCTGTTAATTCTAAATTCTGGGTTCTGGTAAATCTTTGTCAAAACTTACCCAACTGAATTTTTATAAAACCACAATGTTTTATGCATCCTTTGACGCATGACCAACAGGCTTATAAGGGCCAATGAAGGGGGCTTTTGAAAAAGCTAGGCTTGACAATATGAAATTGCAGCACAGAACAGCCATAGGGGGTCATTTACTAAGATGAATGTGCTGCGCCGGTTCATACCTTAATTGGTATGCTGGATAAATCCTTAATTGAGCGTGTGAACCGGTGCACGCACAGCAGTACCTGCCCGTGAGAATGTTTCCAGCGCAATCCCATCGCGCTGGTTCTCGGCGAGGCACATCTCACACTCGCTGCAATAGGAAAAATACATCTTCCTATTAAAGCAGCGCAAGAAAAACTGGCATGGGTTCCCCTTCCAGGGGTATACCAAGCCCTTCGGTTTGGTATGGATTTCAAGGGGAACCCCCTACACCGAAAAAATGGCGTGGGGGGTCATCCCAAAATCCATACCAACCCTTATCCGAGCACGCAGCCCGGCCGGTCAGAAAAGGGGGTGAGGACGAGCGAGCACCCCCCCTCCTGAACCGTACCAGGACGCATGCCCTCAACATGGGGGATGGGTAATTTGGGGAAGGGGGGCACACTGCGGCCCCCCCACCCCAAAGCATCTTGTCCCCATGTTGATGAGGACAAGGGCCTCTTCCCAACAACCCTGGCCGTTGGTTGTCAGGGTCTGCGGGTGGGGGGCTTATCAGAAACCGGGAGCCCCCTTTAATAACCCACATGGGGGAGAAAAGTGTAAAAAAAAACACATTAGACAGGTTTTTAAAGTAATTTATTAGGCAGCTCCAGGGGGTCTCTTCCGCGCTATCCGGCCTCTTCTCCTGGTGTCCAGTTCTTCTCCGCGCTGTCTGGTTCTTCTGTCGCTGTCCGGTTCTTTTCCGCTCTCCGCTATCTTCTTCCAGCTCTTTTGCTAGCGGTGGCCCGGTCTTCTCCCACTGTCTGGTTCTTCTGTCGCTGTCCGGTTCTTTTCCACTCTTCAGTATCTTCTGTCGGACTCCCCACTATCTTCTTCCAGCTCTTTTGCTAGCAGTGGCCTGGTCTTCTCCGTCGTCCTGTTCCCTCTTCTCTTCTTCCAATGTTGACACAACGCTCTCTCCCGCTGTAATGCCGTCTACGAGGTGTGCGCCGATTATATAGGCATGGGGCGTGGTCACAGTGTGGCGTTATTCGGCTGCTAGCGGGGGCGAGTTTAATCCCCCGCTAGCGGCCAAAAAGGGAACAAATCCGCCGGCAAAAGTCGCTGGAGTGGCATTTTGCCGGCGGTATCACAGCGCTGCTCCATTGTTTTTAATGGGGAGCAGCAGTGGAAGAGCGGTGAGTTCACCGCTCCAAAGAAGCTGCTGGCAGGACTTTTTGTGACGCCCTGCCAGCGCACCGCTCCGGTATGAAAGCCCTCACTGGAGTGAATGGAGCCGCTTCTTTAGTGTGTTTTTCAGGTGCTATTTTTAGCGCTGTAGTGCCTAAAAACGCCCCAGTGTGAAAGGGGCCTAAAAAAAGTCCTGCTAGCAGCACCTTTGGAGCGGTGAAGGAGCGATGTATAAACCGCTCCTGCCCATTGAAATCAATGGGACGGCGGGGCTATACCGCCAGCAAAAGGCCTCTTTCACATGGATGGACCGTTCAGGTCCACCTCGTACCTGCGGACCTGAACAGACACTCCATAGACCTCTATGGAGGGTCGGATGTCAGTGGTGACATGTCCGCTGACATCTGACCCACTCCAATCCGAAAAAGTGTAACTGGGGAAAAAACTATTTTTCCATCCGTCTGCGGATCGGGTGAAAACGGACTCTACGGTCTGTCATCATCCGATCCCCCATAGAGGAGAGCAGCACTCTGACAGGTCCGTCCCTGCACAGTGTGCAGAGACAGACCTGTCATCTGCCTGCTCAGCGGGGATCCACAGAGCGATCCCCCGCTGGGCAAAGCGGGTTCCGTACACGGACACGTCCACGTGAAAGAACCCTAAGGCCAATGCCCTTTGTACAAAAATCCACAGGAAAGTTTGTACAAAGTCCCATCGTGTGTATGAGGCTTAAACACCAGAAATTCAAGTTTTCATATCTTTAAAGGTCACCATACACTGGCCAATCAGTTAGATCTTTCATAAATTTGATTCAGTGCAAGAGCCTGTTTGATTTTCTACAATTAGAAGTAATTATTACAGTGCATCTTCCTATTACCGCTTTAGCCTAATGCTCTCTTTCCACTATTTCAACCCCAAAGTTGTGTGATTTACAATGTGCTTTTTCATCTTGTTTTCCACTATTGAGACTTTTTATGCCACTAGGGACTGAAAAGTTGCATCACAAGTTCTACCCCATGATTTACAATGAGTACCGTTCATATGTGTGCAACTTCAAGTCGCAGCAATTTCAAAGTAGTCCCTGCACTACTTTGGTCCCACTTTGATGCGACTTGAGGTCCATAGACCTCAAAAATACACAGGCATTGCTTCAAGTTTCAGAAAAAAGTTCCGGGAAACTCATGGAAAAAAACACGCAACTTTGGGCTTGCAATAGTGGAAACCGAGCCTTAATGCCATGTCATGCGACTAGTTCAAAACATCGGAGAAAAAGACGCACTGAAGTTGGAACAAAGTAGTGTAAGAACTTTTTTTGGAGTTGCACCTATTAGAATGGGGGATCATTGAAATACATGTGTTTTGACTTGTCCTGCGACTTCACATGTGTCAAGTCGCACAACAACTTGCAATAGTGGAAAGAGAGCCTAAGGCCACTTGGGACTGAAAAGTTGCATCACAAGTTGTACCCCATGATTTACAATGAGTACCGTTCATATGTGTGCGACTTGCTTACGCCCATGCGCACATGCCGTATACACAGCGGGCACACATCTTTCTTACAGAAATCCATATTTGGCATGGATATTAACCACTTGCTTACTGGGCACTTAAACCCCCCTGCTGTCCATACCAATTTTCAGCGCTGATGCACTTTGAATGATTGTTTTTTTTTGTTTTTTGTTTTTTAAAGTTCCCACAAATAGTGCATTCTTTTGGTGGTATTTCATCACCTCTGTGTTTTTTTTATTTTGTTCAAAAAAAAGAAAAGACAGATTTTTATAAACAATTTTGTATATTTTTGGATATTTTGATATTAAATTTTGCAAACAGGTAATTTTTCTCCTTCATTGATGTACGCTGATGAGGCGGCACTGATGGGCACTGATTGGTTACACTGATAGGCAGCACTGCTTAGGACCACTGGTGGGCATTGATAGGTGGCACTGGCAGGTGGTACTGGTGGGCACAGATGAGGCAGAATTGCCTCTTCGGGACCAATGTCCCTTGCACCTAAGCCGGCGATCAGCTTTTATTTTTATCCTCATGCTGTCAGCGTGAGGAGAAAAAATAAACAATTACCGAGCTTTAGTTTACATCATGTGATCAGCTGTCATTGGCTGACAGCTAATCGTGTGATAATGAGCCGGGATCGGCCCTTACTTCGATCTGTGATCACCCGAATCTCAGTGACTCAGTGCGCGCTACGCGCCCTGCAGGGAGCACACGGGAAGCCCGTCCTATAAGAGCCTCACAGAAATTCAGGTCCACGCTGTGGCCGTCGTTTGGCTATAGCACAGATACCAAGTGATTAATAGAAAAACAGATGCAGATTTCTAGGACTGGCCAAAAATAATGTTTAGAGTCAAAGGCAACTGATGACTTTCTATTGAAGGTTTAAATAGACCATTAACATGCATCACAATTGAACTTAGGAATGTGTCTTTGCAAAATTAAACTAAATAAAATCCTTTCTTATTTTTGCTTGGAGATAGACTGCAGAGAGATTAGAAGTTTTGTCAAATGTCTTCACCCCTGATAGGGTGAAGACAACTCCCAAATTTTGCCAATTTCTCATTCAAAATTATTCACTTCCTGTCACATAGCCAAACAGGAAGTGAGGGTAAAACCCCACCAATGTATGTCCTTGGGGACACACAGGTCAATCTAAATAGTTTCCCCATTCGGGAAATTGCACTCTAGCATTTTGCCATATATATCCCAAATTATTATGTATCTTTGGGTTTATTTACTAAAAGGTAAATCCACTTTGCACTTAGAAATGCAGTTGCTGGAGATCCGAGGGGGACATGCAAGGAAAAGGAAAAAAACAGCATCTTTGCCTCTACATGATTGGATGATAAAATCACCAGTGCTTCCCCTTTGATTTTCATCAACTACACTTGTATTGCAGAAAGGATTTGCCTTTAATAAAGCCCAAAATACCTAATAATGTGGGGTGTACACAACAAAGTGCAATTTGCATAATGGGGACACTAGTTAGATTGACTTGTGTGTCCCCAAGGAAAAATATTGTTAGGGTTTTACTCTCACTTCCTGTTTGGCTATGTGACAGGAAGCAAAGCCAAGAAAAGGGACACAAAGCACCCCCCCAAAAAAAATTATATATTTATATTAATTAGATTTCCCTCAAATGTCCACAATTAGAATAGGATTGTCTTTAGATTGATTTTAGTTCAGTGCTCTAAATCAGTGCTTCTCAACCCTGTCCTCCAGTACCCTCCAACAGGCCATGTTTGCAGGTTTTCCTTCATCTTGCACAGGGGCTTGAAATCAAAGTCAATGGCTTTGTCTTTTGGACAGCTATTTTAGATAAAATACATTTCCTAAACATGTCCTGTCAGGGGGGTACTTGAGGACTGAGGCTGAAAACTACTGCTCAAAAAAGAAAATTGAATAACATTTCAGAGTGGTAAGTACTTTCCTGGTCACTATCCATGGCAGCATACGCACAATCCATGCATGTGCTACCATGAAGGCACCAGAAAAGTAACTTAAAACTAAAAAAAAAAAAAAAAAATACAAAATAAAAAAGGGATTTGTCTAAGACATGCCAATCAGCCTAGTTAAGCTGCAGCTGGGAAATCCGTTGCATGAAAAGAATACACAAAAACAAAAAATGTGAAACAATTTTATACACACACACACACACACACACACACACACACACACACACACACACACACACACACACACACACACACACACACCCCTTGGAAAAGAAGCAAGGATAGCAAAATACATGTATGTAAACACATGTATGTTAATTAGAGACACTAACAGAATATGTTTGAGGTTTGACCCTTTTGCAGTGTAAATTAACAGGAGTTAAAAAGGAGTGCACCCACAAATGGACATCTATTAAGGATTAAAACAACATTAGGCACAACATCTTGAGAAAGAATTTTAAAAATAATGCAGCACAGACAGTTAAATCAAAGTGAACAACGTAAAAACAAAAAAAATTGCCAACATAAAAAAGATTTCATGGTAAAATAACCACCACCCAACAAAATACAACAAACCAAAGTAACAAATTAATTGCATAAAAACACATCTGTTTTGCAACAACATAACAAACAAAATACACACAGAAAATACATGTGTTAGAAACTCAATAAGGACACCAAAATGTACTCTCTTGCCAGCCCCCCACACACACAATCTTGGCTCTTTTCAGGGCAAAGTAAAGAATGCTATCTGCAAGCTTTATATAACATAGGTTTGTGTGCTAATGAGGCAATGGCAAACACATGGACAGTCCATGAAACACACAAAATGCAAGTTCACCCAATGTAGAGAAAACTTCAAAGTGGTTAATCCTGTTAAGGATGACCCAAAAAACACACTCTGAGCATGCCCAGAAACATCCAAGTGCTGTTCACACACAAAAAGCACCACCAAAAAAAAAGCAAAGTTCCTGAGCATGCCCAGACCTACCCAAATGCATTTCACACACCAAAAGGCACAGGAAAAAAAACAAAGTCCCTGAGCATGCCCAGAACAACCCAAATGCAACTAGCACAAAATAAGCCGCCCCCTGTCCAAAATTAAGCACACCATCCAGCATGCACCAAAATTACAGATGGGACAAAACACCCCCCAGTCCAGGGGGACAACTAAAGAGCCCAACATGTGCAAAAGTTATACAACAAATACCATTGCAGTCTAAGGGAACTGACTTGGCAATTTTACTAGTCCCCACTTGGCTGGCTTATCTTCTAGTTATTGGCCTTAAAATGGGTATGGGGCCCAGGTCCCACCCTAAGGGACATATATCAATGTCACTAATTGGACAACCCCAAAAACGAAGGAGAAATGCCTTTAAATATGCCAAATTGCATAAGGACCAGTTCACACCATTGCAGTCCAGTGCATATTTTATGCATCAAAAATGCATGGAAAGTCGGTTATATGGTTTTCAATGGCATAGTTCACACCAGTGCTTGCAGTTCCAGTGCGTTCCAGTTCCAGAAAAAAAGTAGAACATGCTGCATTTTTTCTGCACTGGACTGTACTGGAAAGCTGTAAAATGCATCAAAAAGCACTGGAACACACTTGTCCTTGTTTAAGGTTAAGAAAAAGAGGGGGGAAAAAAGCACTGGACTGCATCAAAAACGCACCAAAAATGCATCAAAAACGCACTGGAACGCATCAAAAACCCACCTACATGCACCAAAAAATGCACTGCAACACACTTGTCCTTATTTAAGGTTAAGAAAAAAGAGGGGGAAAAAATGCACTGAACTGCATCAAAAACGCACCAAAAACACACTGGAACGCATCAAAAAACCTGCAGAAAAGCACCTGGAACTCGTCCGGACTGCGTTTTTATGGTGTGAACTGGCCCTAACTGGCCCGCTGTGTAACGCTTCTCTTCTTTTGACACTTATATAACTGAACCGTGCTGTAGAGGGGGCGGGGTCACCGGGTGGCTCCGCCCTCCATTATATAAGAAGTGTCAGAAGAAGAGAAGCGTCACACAGCGGGAGCCTCCGATCATGGATGCAGAGCGGCCCAAGAACGAAGCGGGGAAGAAGACGCCGTGGAGGAAGATGCCGGACGAGAACACCGGAGTAAGAAGCAGAGGATCGGAGGAAGAACCAAAGGAAGAAGAAGATGGAGGAAGAAACCGAAGGAAGAAGGAAGGAAGAAGGAAGAAGACCCGAAGAAGATGGAAAGAAGAAGCATTTAAATAAAGGAATTGTCAAAAACTGTCTCTTGTCATTTTTAACATTTTTGACACTTTTTTTGTGAAATGGTAGGGGTACTTTTGTACCCCATTACCATTTTACACAGGGGGGGGTGGGATCTGGGGGTCCCTTGTTAAAGGGGGCTTCCAGATTCTGATAAGCCCTCGCCCGCAGACCATCACAACCACCGGGCAAGGGTTGTGGGGATGAGGCCCTTGTCCTCATCAACATGGGGACAAGGTGCTTTGGGGGGGTTCCCCAAAGCACCCTCCCAATGTTGAGGGCATGTGGCCTGGTACGGTTCAGGAGGGGGGGGGGCTCTCTCAATGAAGGGTGTAGTCCTTCTTCAGATGCTTATGTAATTTTTGTAAAAGTCACAAGTATTCTAAAATGTAAATATAATAATGCATTAGTAAAGTAATAAGTTGGTATAACAATTCTGTCAATGACTTTTTAGTCAAGACAGACATGCATCTCTAAACACGTTTGATAACCACATAGCAGCAAAAGAGACTGTACTTACAAGGATGAGCAAATCGCTGAGAAAAACAACCAGGTGTCCAAGGGCTAAATTCCCACGGATTGAATGCAAAAACCTAAGCCTCAAATGTCAACATGGTGGAGAAAGATGGGCATGCGCAGGGAGGGCAAGAGAGCAATGAGGCGGCACCTGTCCCAACTGCAAGGACTTCAGGCATATGGAGTAAAAACTCCTGGCAAAAATATTGACCAAAGACCGATGGAGTCTGGGTGTATACTGCGATAAGTTGCTGTGTATAATTCTCTATATATGTATAAGAGAGAAGGGACAAACATAAGAAAGTATAAGTAAAAAGGTGCTTATAAAATATTGTAAGAATGCAGATTGATAGGAATATATTTACAAAGTCCCTCGGCGTGAAGATGCGTGGCGCAAGCCCGCCCCAGGGGGCGGGGTCGCGGCCCGTGTCACCGCGCCACCGATGAACATAGTAACCCCCAGTCTGCGCTTCACGGTGAACCGTAAACAGGAAGGAACCTGTCAAGTGTACAGGCTCCAATGGGCAGGGATGTCCCAAGTGCAGCCACAAGCAGTGCCTGAACAAAAGGGATGGATGCCAGTAATGGTTTGGGGTGGAAGCTAGAGGCCTCCAGAATAGTATTACCCACTGTGGGCTTCCTAAAGAGCTCATTCTGAAAAGAGCTGTCAGCGTGTTTCTTAATTGTCAAATCCAAAAATGTGATAGCAGATTATAAGTCATAGTGAATTTGAGATTGAATGTATTTCCCAAATTGATGTACTTAAGAAACTCATCCCATAGCATCATGATATCATCTCATGTTCGGGCACTGCTCGTAGCTGCTCTTGGGACATCTCTGCCCATTGGAGCATGTCCACTTGACAGGTTCCTTCCTGTTTGCGCTTCACTGTGAAGCGCAGACCGGGGGGTTACTATGTGTGTCATGGCGCGGTGACACGGGGCCCCGCCCCCTGGGATTTCGTGACTATATTCCTATCAATCTGCATTCTTACAATATTTTATAAGCATCTTTTTTCTTATACTTTGTTTTGTTTGTCCCCTCTCTCTTATACATATATAGAGGATTATACACAGCAACTTATCGCAGTATACACCCAGACTCCATCAGTCTTTGGTCAGAAATTTTGGCAGGAGTTTTTACTCCATACGCCTGAAGTCCTTGCAATTGCGATAGGTGCTGCCTATTTGCTCTCTTGCCCACCCTGCGCATGCCCATCTTTCTCCATCCGGTTTACATCTGAGACTTTGGTTTTTGCCTTCAATCTGTGGGAATTTAGCCCTTGGCCCCCTGGTTGCTTTTATCAGTGATTTGCTCATCCTTGTAAGTATAGTCTCTTTTGCTGCTATGTTGTTATCATATGTGTTTAGAGATGCATGTCTGTTTTGACTAAAAAAATCCTTTTTTTTGTTCAATTATCATTGACAGAATTGTTATACCAACTTATTACTTTACTAATGTATTATTATATTTACATTTTAGAATACTCATAAAAATGACATGAGCCTCTGAAGAAGGACTACAAGGTCCGAAACATGTTAGGCGTCATTTGCAGTATGTGTTCTCGCTAGCCCAACATTGTCTACAGGACAGCTGAGTTCCTTACTAATGTTAATCTGAGTATATTTGCTATTTGTTATACACATATTTTTATTATGTAATTCCATTTTTTTACTTTTGCAATTTTACTGTATGTTTACAAATAAATCATTTTTTACTACATTACCTGGTCTGTCTATAAAATCCAGAGGGGTATTACCGTGCCTTGCATCACTAGGTTTTCCTTTTTTGATTGTCTTTATTGGATCAGATGAACCAGAAGTTTATACACACACTGCCAATCCATGCCCTATCTGTATTAGCTACATATAGTCTCCTGCACAGCAGCTCTGAGTAAGAAAGGGGCAGCAAAGTCAACCAGTCAGGATTTATGGTACTTCACAGTGCTGTTAATGTAACACTGACAGCTATCAAGTTAGTTAACTGCAATGGAGAGATTGATATAAAAAAAACTAGCTATGCTATCTGGCAGGGGTGTCTAAGGCACAGGATTTCCTAAATAGAATGACTGGGTTTTAGATGTTTGCTTTTTGCCAATATGTCTTAACCACTTGCCATCCGGGCCAAATCTGACACTTCGCTCCTACATGTAAAAATGAACTTTTTTCTGCTAGAAAACCTCCAAACATTTTTTTTCAGCAAAGGCCCTATAGAATAAAATGGTGGGTGTTGCAATTTGTTATGTCACACAGTATTTGCGCAGCGGTTTTTCAAATGCAATTCTTTGGGAAAAAACAAAAAACACTTTCATTAATTAAAAAAAAAATAACACCAAAGTTAGCTCAATTGTTTTGTATAATGTAAATAATGATATCATGGTGAGTAAATAAATGTAACGCTTTAAAATTGCAAACTATAGGCGCATGCGCGGCAGCCTGAGGTGAAGGTAATGTTACCTTAGAGCTCCGCTCCTCGGGAGTTTTCATTGGAGGACTACAGGTCCCAGTAAACCAGCAAATATCTCAAAACTACAGAAAATCCTACCTAATACTGTCAGCTTCACTGACAATGGTCTTGAGAGCTCCTAAAACGAAAATTAAAACAGGTAAAACGAAGGAAACGGCACACAGGCTGGCGGCTGGAATGGCGGCGGCATCCTCTCCCTCACAACACAGCGGTGAATACACTAAAAAATCTTTACCTGACAGTCAGAAGACACAGGCTGCTAATGGTGAGTCTGAGCCTGAATATGAATACTGTGAATAACAAGCTGCTACACAGTCTGACATTTTCAAAAAATTTGAATGTATGCTTCAGAAAGCCCTCAAACAGACTTCTGATCATATAACTGACAAACTGACTAAAGAAATTAGAGAACTAGGTCAGAGAACAGCTGACTTAGAACTGAGGTTTGATGAAATTGATAATTTTACACAGAACTACATGACTGAGATGATGGTACAAAAAGAGGAAAACCTTACATTACAAACTCGTTTGGAGGACCAAGAGAACAGAGATCATCGATCGAATCTGCGAATCAGGGGAATCCCTGAATCTGTTCTAGACCTGCAGGCTAATATCACGGTGCTCTTTCAAGAATTATTACCTTGAAACCCTATTGACAGGCTTGAAATGGATAGAGTGCATAGAGCGTTAGCCCCACGCAAAATAAATGGTCCCAAGAGGGATATAATAGCTACAATACCAAAGAACAGATACTAACAGCTGCCAGAGGGAGAGAATCTCTTCGCTTCCAGGGCAATACCTATCAACTCTTCACAGATTTGTCCCCACTGACGGTTGCAAAGAGACGTGCACTTAAACCTCAACTTCAGGTACTCCAGAGAAATCAAATTTCCTATCAATGGGGATTTCCTTTTTGTCTCAGATTTACTCATCTGGAAACAAAATATGTTTGTCGCTCTTCAGAGGACTTGAAGTCAGCCCTATTTGATATGGGCCTAGCCGAAGCAATCTTACCTGATGACCAGTCTCATAGGCGCTCAGCTTTTCATTCTACACAGCAAAATAAAGACCCAAAACCCAGCTATTTCACATCTTCCCATCAAAATCTTAATAAGCGAGGTCGATATGAACATTCACCACTGAACAATGAGGATTCAATGGACTGACAATCTAAGCCAGACTAGTTATTTGTCCTTGCTACTTTTTTCCAGCACAGTATGCTGACAAAATTAATTAATTGGCCATATTCATGACTAAAATGAGTTATGGCTACATACTACTGTTATGTTACAAAAATATTTTTTTTTTTATATTTTTTTTTTATAATAACTTTTTTCTGTTTTTTTTTTCCTCTCAGTTTTTGAACTTTTTGTAACAATTTAAACAAAATTTTTCCATGATAGTAATGGAATAGTTCCTGTGGTCCTCCGATGTTATACATCCCTTAGGAATTTCTTGTTGCCCTTTATACCACCTAAGGACTCCTACCATTGTTATGAGGGTCTTTGTTGGTGGTCCCGGACCCTCTCAGGGAGTTCTAAAAACTCTCCTGAGATGCTCCTACACCCTATTATTTAGCCTTTATATACTGCTAAATTGTCTTCATATTGGGTTTGCTCGATTCTCCTCTCCTTTTTTCTTTTTCTACTCTGTTGCTTCTTTCTTTAATCTTTGCTATTCCCTCCTGACTCTGGTTGGTGATCCTGGCTCTCGGTGAGTACTCTGCTTGTTATGCTATAATATTCGCATTTGTTGTTTTATGGCTCCTATAAATATCTTGTCCTTAAATGTACAGGGGTTTAATACTCCACATTTTCAGGAAACGCATTTTACTGATAAAGTTTATCCCAAATTTCTTTCATCATCATATCCACAATTCTATACTGCTTCAGCTACGGTTAAACAGCGCAGAACTCTCATTGGTTTTCACCGTTCCACTCAGTTTAACCTTGTATCAAAAATAACAGACCCTGAAGGATGATATGTTCTCCTAACAGGATTTATTGCTGATAATCCTATTACTATTGTGTCTTATTATGCACCTAACAAATGCCCAACTGCTTTCTTATCTCACCTTTTTCAACTTATAGAAGTACATAAGTTTGGTACTGTTATTATTTGTGGGGATTCTAATGCTACTATTTTCCCGTTCTTGGATAAATCTCCTCCTGGACCTACTACAAACTCAATAAATCTAACTTTTCAACATCTACTTACCACTCATAGCCTGGTAGATACTTGGCGAGAGATGAACCCTATTAGTAGGCGCTTCACTTATTATTCTTATCCGCATAACTCTTTTTCACGAATAGATCATATTCTTATCCCGTCAAGTATTCTACCAGAAATCATATCATCCAAAATCATTCCTTTTCCTTGGACAGACCACTGCGCAGTATTCATTACCATTGCTTCCACAATTCCTAGATCACACGATACGTGTATAAATGATTCAATACTGACCCACCCTTGTCATCGTGTTGAGAAAAAAGCACTTTCTGATTACCTAAAATCCAATGATACAGACGATGTCTCTGCTATTACATTATGGGAGGCACACAAGGTAGTCATTAGGGGTAGACTGATACAACAAGCAACTAACCTTAAAAGAGAACGCAAACTGTTGTTTGCAAAACTTGAATCTACCTTTAATGACTGTCATCAAACTTTTCAAATCTCCCCAAATGCTACCAACAGTACCAAACTAGAAAAAGCGCGCCTGGATCTAGATCTTTTTCTTACTGATTCCGCAGATAAACTTATAAGTAAACGCCAGCATGTTCAATATCGCAGGGCAAATAAACCTGATACACCTATGGCCAAAATTTAAAAAAATTCACAACATATACATACGCCAGATTGAAAGTATCCCGGGAATCATACACTAGTAACCCAGTAAAAATACTTGAAATTTTTCGTCCTAAGTTATCTAAATTATATTCTTCTGCCTCGAACTTTGATAAAACTAAAGCAGACACCCTGTTCTCCAATATCACGCTTCCTAACCTTGATCAACAACAGAAAGATCTTCTTGAATGTCCAATTACAGATACTGAAGTCCTTAACGCAATAAAATCTTTAAAATTACGTAAAAGACCAGGCCCAGATGGATTCTCGGCAACATATTATAGAAAATTTGCATATATCTTAACACCTGTCTTAACTAAAGTCTTCAATTCAATCCTTAAGGGTAACTCATTTAGAACAGAGACTCTCACCTCTATAATAGCAATGATCCCCAAACCACATTCTGACTCCACCTCCTGGACTAATTATCATCCTATATCCCTCCTAAATCTCGATATAAAATTAATAGCTAAAATTTTGGCCACTAGACTGAATAATATTATTGGTCTTCTAATCCATAAAGACCCAACAGGCTTTATGCCTAAACGCCAAGCTGGAAATAATATCAGGAGAGCACTCTTACTTATCCATGCGGCTAAAACCAGATGAATCCCAGCTTGCCTTGTATCCTTAAACATAAGGAAAGCATTTGATTCTGTTACATGGCCTTATATGGAATATGTCCTTGGTAAATGAGGATTTGGAAACAATTTTTTAACCTGGGTCTCCTCCTTATATAATAATCCTAGAGCATATATCAAATATGCAGGCTATAAGTCAACAATGATTGATATCAAAAGAGGCACTAGACAAGGATGCCCTCTTTCCCCTCTACTTTTTGCCCTAATAATAGAACCCCTGGCACACCTTATTAGAACCAATCCTGATATTAAAGGTATCGAACTAGGTGGTTATCACCATAAACTATGTCTCTTTGCTGATGACATTCTCATATTTTTGTCTCATCAAAATCAAATGCATTAAAAATTTCCTTATCTCGATTAGAACTTCGGCAGGCACAAACTTCCTTACCCTTTAATTGGGTTTCAAAGCAGCTTCCATACCTAGGAATAAAACTCACAATCTCACTTAAAGACGTTTTTGTGGCAAATTACTTACCCCTTCTTAAACAAATTTCCGGCTTCCTGAAACAATGGGCTCTTCTTTCATTGTCATGGTTGGGAAGGATTAATACGGTAAAGATGTCAATCCTGCCGAAATTCTTATATTTATTTAGGGTACTCCCTATTTCTTTACCATCTTACTTTCTTAGACTTACTCAACGTAGAGTTATGTCCTTCATTTGGGGTACCACCAAACCTCGTATACCTAAATCTACGCTTTACCTTAATAAATTGAGTGGTGGTTTGGGATTGCCCAACTTTTCCTCCTATTTCTACGCTGCACAGTTAGCACTTATACCCAAGTATCATACTTCTGTAGAAGCTCCCCTATGGGTAGCTATTGAATCAGTGGAAAGTGACCCTATCTCAGTGGCAAATATGTTTTGGCTCTGTCCTGCTGATAGAATACATCTTTCTAATCCTATCACGAAACAGTCCCTAGCAGTATGGGATAAATGTAAATTTGCACATAATCTTCAATCAACATATAATCCCTTGCTTTCATTTCTTAATAATCCAGCCTTTTATCCTGCCTGGAAATTCCCAAGATCATTCTCTGCATGGACCTCTACGAACCTGACTCATTTATACAATCTTTCCTCGACTAAAGCTATTTATACCTTTCCTGTACTCTGTGAAACCTTTGGGTTACCTAAAACTGAAATATTTTGATATTTACAAATTAAAAATTTCTATGAACCACTTCTTAGTACAGGCTCAACTCTTAATCAAATGACTCAATGCGAGCGGATTTGTATAAGCGATCCACACATTAGAGGACTTATCTAAATATTATATTTCCAACTTAATATGATATCTAGTGAGTTTCTACCCTCATACACAACTAAATGGGCACAAGATATGAATCGAGTGTTTGACAAACAAGATTGGTCGAATATATGGTCAGCCACCAAAACTTCCTCTCCAAACTGTTTTGCTGTAGAAACTAATTACAAGGTTCTAGCACGTTGGTACCTTGTACCAGCTAGAATAGCTAAATTTGTCCCCACATATTTACCTAATTGCTTTAGAGGATGTGACACAGCAGGAACACAATTCCACATATGGTGGCAATGCCCCGTAGTTGAAGAATTCTGGAAGAATATATTTCTTATGGCTTCTAAAGCCCTGGAAATCACGATTCCTCCAGATCCTGCAATGGCACTCCTAAACCTTAAACACACAATACTCACCCATACTCAATTCCAAATGTTTATCCAACTTAGTACTGCAGCTAAACAAACGATTGCTAAGGCATGGAAGTCCCAAAATCTAATTCTTGCTGAAGCTAAACACAGTATGAACAGAGCACTTTTATATGCTAAGATGACAGCCATTGAAGAAAATAAAATAAATAAATTTCGCAAAATTTGGCAACCATGGGTTAAAAACTACCTCCCTACAGATTTTGACCAATCTCTGTTGTTACCACACTAAGATATATGTCATATTATTACTGAAATATGTATTATATTTGTATATCTAATGAGGGCTGGATCATCGTCCCGGGAAACTCTCTTTTTTTTCCCCCTCTTTCCTTCTTTCCATCTTTATCTTTCCTCTTTCTCCTTTTCTTTTATTATTTCCTAAAATAGTACAGATATTTAGTCTAATAACTTGATTTATCTCTCTAATCTTACATCTAGTATCCCAACTAGCGTATAGTAAATATGGTTGTAAGCAGGGGCGGGCTGGGCTGGGGGGCAGGGTGGAAATTTCCCCCCAGGCCGGAGCCTACATTATCTTTAAAACGGCCCCTGGCTGTCTGTTATTTTTTTTTTTTTTCCAGCCTGTGACAGGCGGCGCCGCGGCTGCCTGGGTTACACAATGGGCGGCAGTGCTAAGAGATGTCGGCCGCGGCGGCCGCCGATTGTCTAGCTCGATGCTGCTGGCCAGCCTGCACTGCATTGTGGGAGTTGTAGTCTGCCGGCGCTAAAGTTCCTGGTGGTGTGAGCGCAGCAAACTACAACTCCCACCTCCCAGGAGTCTCAGAGGCAGGCCAGGTCGTGTGGCACGTCAGGGAAGGGGACGCCCGGCATCAAGAACGTCACGTCGCATGTGACCTGCTGGGCTAGTCAGCTGCAGTCTGCAGAAGGGAAGAAGAGACATGGTTTAGAAATCCTCATCCATTCCCACCCCCGAAGAGTGGCAACTAACAAGGACCTGGCTCAGTCACAGTGTCACTGTCTCCTCACTGAAACACAACGCTCCCCAGCCTGAAGTAAGTAGTGATGACCCATGTGATATAGCCAAAATGACTTATTGTAGAAAATCCCCATTCACCAGTAAATTGTAGAAATGATGTATAGCATAGTCATCATTACAATTTTACATTTTGGCAGTGGCAGGCTCGTGTTTTTTTTGTGGAGGGGTGGCAATCAACCAACCCCCCGCCAGCAGACTCATCTATCACCCTCCCCCCCGACAGCAGACTCATCTATCACCCTCCCCCACCGACAGCAGACTCATCTATCACCCTCCCCCCGACAGCGGACTCATCTATCACCCTCCCCCCCCGACAGCGGACTCATCTATCACCCTCCCCCCCAACAGCGGACTCATCTATCACCCTCCCCCCCGACAGCGGACTCATCTATCACCCTCCCCCCCGACAGCGGACTCATCTATCACCCTCCCCACCGACAGCGGACTCATCTATCACCCTCCCCCCCCACAGCAGACTCATCTATCACCCTCCCCCCCGACAGCGAACTCATCTATCACCCTCCCCTCCGCCAGCGGACTCATCTATCACCCTCCCCCCGACAGCGGACTCATCTATCACCCTCCCCCCCGACAGCGGACTCATCTATCACCCTCCCCCCTGACAACGGACTCATCTATCATCCCCCCGACAGCAGACTCATCTATCACCCTCCCCCCCGACAGCGGACTCATCTATCACCCTCCCCCCCGACAGCGGACTCATATATCACCCTCCCCCCCGACAGTGGACTCAACTATCACCCTCCCCCCCGACAGCGGACTCATCTATCACCCTCCCCCCCTGACAGCGGACTCATCTATCACCCTCCCCCCCGACAGCGGACTCATCTATCACCCTCCCCCCCGACAGCGGACTGATCTATCACCCTCCCCCCCGACAGCGGACTCATCTATCACCCTCCCCCCGACAGCAGACTCATCTATCACCCTCCCCCCCGACAGTGGACTCATCTATCACCCTCCCCCCCTGACAGCGGACTCATCTATCACCCCCCCTGACAGCGGACTCATCTATCACCCCCCCCCCCGACAGCGGACTCATCTATCAATCTCCCCCCCGACAGCGGACTCATCTATCACCCTCCCCCCGACAGCGGACTAATCTATCACCCTCCCCCCCGACAGCGGACTCATCTATCACCCTCCCCCCCAACAGCGGACTCATCTATCACCCTCCCTGACAGCGGACTCATCTATCACCCCCCCTGACAGCGGACTCATCTATCATCCCCCCCGACAGTGGACTCATCTATCACCCTCCCCCCGACAGCGGACTCATCTATCACCCTCCCCCCCGACAGCGGACTCATCTATCACCCTCCCCCCTGACAGCGGACTCATCTATCACCCTCCCCCCCGACAGCGGACTCATCTATCACCCTCCCCCCCGACAGCGGACTCATCTATCACCTTCCCCCCGACAGCGGACTCATCTATCACCCTCCCCTCCGACAGCGGATTCATCTATCACCCTCCCCCCGACAGCGGACTCATCTATCACCCTCCCCCCCGACAGTGGACTCATCTATCACCCTCCCCCCCTGACAGCGGACTCATCTATCATCCCCCCCGACAGCAGACTCATCTATCACCCACCCCCCCGACAGCGGACTCATCTATCACCCTCCCCCCGACAGCGGACTCATCTATCACCCTCCCCCCCGACAGCGGACTCATCTATCACCCTCCCCCCGACAGCGGACTCATCTATCACCCTCCCCCCCTGACAGCGGACTCATCTATCACCCTCCCCCCCGACAGCGGACTCATCTATCACCCTCCCCCCCGACAGCGGACTGATCTGTCACCCTCCCCCCCGACAGCGGACTCATCTATCACCCTCCCCCCGACAGCAGACTCATCTATCACCCTCCCCCCGAAAGCGGACTCATCTATCACCCTCCCCCCCTGACAGCGGACTCATGTATCAACCCCCCTGACAGCGGACTCATCTATCATCCCCCCCGACAGCGGACTCATCTATCACCCTCCCCCTGGACAGCGGACTCATCTATCACCCTCCCCCCCGACAGCGGACTCATCTATCACCCTCCCCCCCAACAGCGGACTCATTTATTACCCTCCCCCCTGACAGCGGACTCATCTATCACCCTCCCCCCCGACAGCGGACTCATCTATCACCCTCCCCCCCGACAGCGGACTCATCTATCACCCCCCCCCTGACAGCGGACTCATCTATCACCCCCCCTGACAGCGGACTCACCTATCACCCTCCCCCCCTGACAGCGGACTCATCTATCACCCTCCCAACCGACAGCGGACTCATCTATCACCCTCCCCCCCGACAGCGGACTCATCTATCACCCTCCCCCCCGACAGCAGACTCATCTATCACCCTCCCCCCCAACAGCGGACTCATCTATCACCCTCCCCCCCTGACAGTGGACTCATCTATCACCCCCCCTGGCAGCGGACTCATCTATCATCCCCCCCGACAGCGGACTCATCTATCACTCTCCCCCCAACAGCGGACTCATCTATCACCCTCCCCCCAACAGCGGACTCATCTATCATCCTCCCCCTCGACAGCGGACTCATCTATCACCCTCCCCCCGACAGCGGACTCATCTATCACCCTCCCCCCCTGACAGCGGACTCATCTATCACCCCCCCTGACAGCGGACTCATCTATCATCCCCCCCCGACAGCGGACTCATCTATCACCCTCCCCCCCGACAGCAGACTCATCTCTCACCCTCCCCCCAGACAGCGGACTCATCTATCACCCTCCCCCCGACAGCGGACTCATCTATCACCCTCCCCCCCAACAGCGGACTCATCTATCACCCTCCCCCCGACAGCAGACTCATCTATCACCCTCCCCCCCGACAGCGGACTCATCTATCACCTTCCCCCCGACAGCGGACTCATCTATCACCCTCCCCTCCGACAGCGGACTCATCTATCACCCTCCCCCCGACAGCGGACTCATCTATCACCCTCCCCCCCGACAGCGGACTCATCTATCACCCCCCCTGACAGCGGACTCATCTATCACCCCCCCCTGACAGCGGACTCATCTATCACCCCCCCTGACAGCGGACTCATCTATCACCCCCCCTGACAGCGGACTCATCTATCACCCTCCCCCCCGACAGCGGACTCATCTATCACCCCCTCCCCCCGACAGCAGACTCATCTATCACCCTCCCCCCCAACAGCGGACTCATCTATCACCCTCCCCCCCTGACAGCGGACTCATCTATCACCCCCCCTGACAGCGGACTCATCTATCATCCCCCCCCGACAGCGGACTCATCTATCACTCTCCCCCCAACAGCGGACTCATCTATCACCCTCCCCCCGACAGCGGACTCATCTATCACCCTCCCCCTCGACAGCGGACTCATCTATCACCCTCCCCCCCGACAGCGGACTCATCTATCACCCTCCCCCATTGACAGCGGACTCATCTATCACCCCCCCTGACAGCGGACTCATCTATCATCCCCCCCCGACAGCGGACTCATCTATCACCCTCCCCCCCGACAGCAGACTCATCTATCACCCTCCCCCCCGACAGCGGACTCATCTATCACCCTCCCCCCCGACAGCGGACTCATCTATCACCCTCCCCCCCAACAGCGGACTCATCTATCACCCTCCCCCCCGACAGCGGACTCATCTATCACCCTCCCCCCCAACAGCGGACTCATCTATCACCTTCCCCCCGACAGCGGACTCATCTATCACCCTCCCCTCCGACAGCGGACTCATCTATCACCCTCCCCCCGACAGCGGACTCATCTATCACCCTCCCCCCCGACAGCGGACTCATCTATCATCCCCCCCGACAGCGGACTCATCTATCACCCTCCCCCCCCACAACAGCGGACTCATCTATCACCCTCCCCCCCGACAGCGGACTCATCTATCACCCTCCCCCCCGACAGCGGACTCATCTATCACCCTCCCCCCCGACAGCGGACTCATCTGTCACCCTCCCCCGACAGCGGACTCACCTATCACCCTCCCCCCCTGACAGCGGACTCATCTATCACCCTCCCAACCGACAGCGGACTCATCTATCACCCTCCCCCCCGACAGCGGACTCATCTATCACCCTCCCCCCTGACAGCAGACTCATCTATCACCCTCCCTCCCGACAGCGGACTCATCTATCACCCTCCCCCCCTGACAGCGGACTCATCTATCACCCCCCCTGACAGCGGACTCATCTATCACCCCCCCTGACAGCGGACTCATCTATCACCCCCCCTGACAGCGGACTCATCTATCACCCTCCACCCCTGACAGCGGACTCATCTATCACCCCCCCCTGACAGCGGACTCATCTATCACCCCCCCCTGACAGCGGACTCATCTATCACCCCCCCTGACAGTGGACTCATCTATCACCCCCCCTGACAGCGGACTCATCTATCACCCTCCCCCCGACAGCGGACTCATCTATCACCCTCCCCCCCCGACAGCAGACTCATCTATCACCCTCCCCCCCAACAGCGGACTCATCTATCACCCCTCCCCCCCTGACAGCGGACTCATCTATCACCCCCCCTGACAGCGGACTCATCTATCATCCCCCCCGACAGCGGACTCATCTATCACCCTCCCCCCCAACAGTGGACTCATCTATCACCCTCCCCCCGACAGCGGACTCATCTATCACCCTCCCCCCCGACAGCGGACTCATCTATCACCCTCCCCCCTGACAGCGGACCCATCTATCACCCTCCCAACCGACAGCGGACTCATCTATCACCCTCCCCCCCGGCAGCGGACTCATCTATCACCCTCCCCCCCGACAGCAGACTCATCTATCACCCTCCCCCCCCCGACAGCGGACTCATCTATCACCCTCCCCCCCTGACAGCGGACTCATCTATCACCCCCCCTGACAGCGGACTCATCTATCACCCCCCCTGACAGCGGACTCATCTATCACCCCCCGACAGTGGACTCATCTATCACCCCCCCTGACAGCGGACTCATCTATCACCCTCCCCCCCGACAGCGGACTCATCTATCACCCTCCCCCCCGACAGCGGACCCATCTATCACCCTCCCCCCCTGACAGCGGACTCATCTATCACCCCCCCTGACAGCGGACTCATCTATCATCCCCCCCCGACAGCGGACTCATCTATCACCCTCTCCCCGACAGGGGACTCATCTTTCACCCTCCCCCCCTGACAGCGGACTCATCTATCACCCCCCCTGACAGCGGACTCATCTATCATCCCCCCCGACAGCGGACTCATCTATCACCCTCCCCCCCAACAGTGGACTTATCTATCACCCTCCCCCCGACAGCGGACTCATCTATCACCCTCCCCCCCGACAGCGGACTCATCTATCACCCTCCCCCCTGACAGCGGACCCATCTATCACCCTCCCAACCGACAGCGGACTCATCTATCACCCTCCCCCCCGGCAGCGGACTCATCTATCACCCTCCCCCCCGACAGCAGACTCATCTATCACCCTCCCCCCCCGACAGCGGACTCATCTATCACCCTCCCCCCCTGACAGCGGACTCATCTATCACCCCCCCTGACAGCGGACTCATCTATCACCCCCCCTGACAGCGGACTCATCTATCACCCCCCGACAGTGGACTCATCTATCACCCCCCCTGACAGCGGACTCATCTATCACCCTCCCCCCCGACAGCGGACTCATCTATCACCCTCCCCCCCGACAGCGGACCCATCTATCACCCTCCTCCCCCTGACAGCGGACTCATCTATCACCCCGCCTGACAGCGGACTCATCTATCACCCCCCGACAGTGGACTCATCTATCACCCCCCCCTGACAGCGGATTCATCTATCACCCTCCCCCCCGACAGCGTACTCATCTATCACCCTCCCCCCCGACAGCCGACCCATCTATCACCCTCCCCCCCTGACAGCGGACTCATCTATCACCCCCCCTGACAGCGGACTCATCTATCATCCCCCCCCGACAGCGGACTCATCTATCACCCTCTCCCCGACAGGGGACTCATCTATCACCCTCCCCCCCGACAGCGGACTCATCTATCACCCTCCCCCCCTGACAGCGGTCTCATCTATCATCCCCAGCGACAGCAGACTCATCTATCACCCTCCCCCCCGACAGCGGACTCATCTATCACCCTCCCCCCCGACAGCGGACTCATCTATCACCCTCCCCCCCGACAGCGGACTCATCTATCACCCTCCCCCCCGACACCGGACTCATCTATCACCCTCCCCCCCGACAGCAGACTCATCTATCACCCTCCCCCCGACAATAGACTCATCTATCACCCTCCCCCCCAACAGCGGACTCATCTATCACCCTCCCCCCCGACAGCGGACTCATCTATCACCCTCCCCACCAACAGCGGACTCATCTATCACCCTCCCCCCGACTGCGGACTCATCTATCACCCCCCCTGACAGCGGACTCATCTATCATCCCCCCCCGACAGCGGACTCATCTATCACCCTCCCCCAACAGTGGACTCATCTATCACCCTCCCCCCGACAGCGGACTCATCTATCACCCTCCCCCCCGACAGCGGACTCATCTATCACCCTCCCCCCGACAGCGGACTCATCTATCACCCTTCCCCCCGACAGCAGACTCACCTATCACCCTCCCCCCTGACAGCGGACTCATCTATCACCCTCCCAACCGACAGCGGACTCATCTATCACCCTCCCCCCCGACAGCGGACTCATCTATCACCCTCCACCCCTGACAGTGGACTCATCTATCACCCCCCCCTGACAGCGGACTCATCTATCACCCCCCCTGACAGCGGACTCATCTATCACCCCCCTGACAGCGGACTCATCTATCACCCCCCCCTGACAGCGGACTCATCTATCACCCTCCCCCCGACAGCGGACTCATCTATCACCCTCCCCCCTGACAGCAGACTCATCTATCACCCTCCCCCCCGACAGCGGACTCATCTATCACCCTCCCCCCCTGACAGCGGACTCATCTATCACCCCCCTGACAGCGGACTCATCTATCATCCCCCCCGACAGCGGACTCATCTATCACCCTCTCCCCGACAGCGGACTCATCTATCACCCTCCCCCCGACAGCGGACTCCTCTATCACCCTCCCCCCCTGACAGCGGACTCATCTATCATCCCCACCGACAGCAGACTCATCTATCACCCTCCCCCCGACAGCGGACTCATCTATCACCCTCCCCCCCGACAGCGGACTCATCTATCACCCTCCCCCCCGACAGCGGACTCATCTATCACCCTCCCCCCGACAGCGGACTCATCTATCACCCTCCCCCCCGACAGCAGACTCATCTATCACCCTCCCCCCGACAGCGGACTCATCTATCACCCTCCCCCCCGACAGCGGACTCATCTATCACCCTCCCCCCCGACAGCAGACTCATCTATCACCCTCCCCCCGACAGCGGACTCATCTATCACCCTCCCCCCCGACAGCGGACTCATCTATCACCCTCCCCCCTGACAGCGGACTCATCTATCACCCCCCCGACAGCGGACTCATCTATCACCCTCCCCCCGACTGCGGACTCATCTATCACCCCCCCTGACAGCGGACTCATCTATCACCCCCCCGACAGCGGACTCATCTATCACCCTCCCCCCAACAGTGGACTCATCTATCACCCTCCCCCCGACAGCGGACTCATCTATCACCCTCCCCCCCGACAGCGGACTCATCTATCACCCTCCCCCCGACAGCGGACTCATTTATCACCCTTCCCCCCGACAGCAGACTCACCTATCACCCTCCCCCCCTGACAGCGGACTCATCTATCACCCTCCCAACCGACAGCGGACTCATTTATCACCCTCCCCCCCGACAGCGGACTCATCTATCACCCTCCCCCCCTGACAGCGGACTCATCTATCACCCCCCCTGACAGCGGACTCATCTATCACCCCCCCTGACAGCGGACTCATCTATCACCCCCCCTGACAGCGGACTCATCTATCACCCCCCCCTGACAGCGGACTGATCTATCACCCTCCCCCCCGACAGCGGACTCATCTATCACCCTCCCCCCGACAGCAGACTCATCTATCACCCTCCCCCCCGACAGTGGACTCATCTATCACCCTCCCCCCCTGACAGCGGACTCATCTATCACCCCCCCTGACAGCGGACTCATCTATCACCCCCCCCCCCGACAGCGGACTCATCTATCACCCTCCCCCCCGACAGCGGACTCATCTATAACCCTCCCCCCCGACAGCGGACTCATCTATCACCCTCCCCCCGACAGCGGACTCATCTATCACCCTCCCCCCCAACAGCGGACTCATCTATCACCCTCCCTGACAGCGGACTCATCTATCACCCCCCCTGACAGCGGACTCATCTATCATCCCCCCCGACAGTGGACTCATCTATCACCCTCCCCCCGACAGCGGACTCATCTATCACCCTCCCCCCCGACAGCGGACTCATCTATCACCCTCCCCCTGACAGCGGACTCATCTATCACCCTCCCCCCCGACAGCGGACTCATCTATCACCCTCCCCCCCGACAGCGGACTCATCTATCACCTTCCCCCCGACAGCGGACTCATCTATCACCCTCCCCTCCGACAGCGGATTCATCTATCACCCTCCCCCCGACAGCGGACTCATCTATCACCCTCCCCCCGACAGTGGACTCATCTATCACCCTCCCCCCCTGACAGCGGACTCATCTATCATCCCCCCCGACAGCAGACTCATCTATCACCCACCCCCCGACAGCGGACTCATCTATCACCCTCCCCCCCGACAGCGGACTCATCTATCACCCTCCCCCCCGACAGCGGACTCATCTATCACCCTCCCCCCGACAGCGGACTCATCTATCACCCTCCCCCCCTGACAGCGGACTCATCTATCACCCTCCCCCCCGACAGCGGACTCATCTATCACCCTCCCCCCCGACAGCGGACTGATCTGTCACCCTCCCCCCCGACAGCGGACTCATCTATCACCCTCCCCCCGAAAGCGGACTCATCTATCACCCTCCCCCCCTGACAGCGGACTCATGTATCAACCCCCCTGACAGCGGACTCATCTATCATCCCCCCGACAGCGGACTCATCTATCACCCTCCCCCTGGACAGCGGACTCATCTATCACCCTCCCCCCCGACAGCGGACTCATCTATCACCCTCCCCCCCAACAGCGGACTCATTTATTACCCTCCCCCCTGACAGCGGACTCATCTATCACCCTCCCCCCCGACAGCGGACTCATCTATCACCCTCCCCCCCGACAGCGGACTCATCTATCACCCCCCCCTGACAGCGGACTCATCTATCACCCCCCCCCTGACAGCGGACTCACCTATCACCCTCCCCCCCTGACAGCGGACTCATCTATCACCCTCCCAACCGACAGCGGACTCATCTATCACCCTCCCCCCCGACAGCGGACTCATCTATCACCCTCCCCCCCGACAGCAGACTCATCTATCACCCTCCCCCCCAACAGCGGACTCATCTATCACCCTCCCCCCCTGACAGTGGACACATCTATCACCCCCCCTGGCAGCGGACTCATCTATCATCCCCCCCCGACAGCGGACTCATCTATCACTCTCCCCCCAACAGCGGACTCATCTATCACCCTCCCCCCAACAGCGGACTCATCTATCATCCTCCCCCTCGACAGCGGACTCATCTATCACCCTCCCCCGACAGCGGACTCATCTATCACCCTCCCCCCCTGACAGCGGACTCATCTATCACCCCCCCTGACAGCGGACTCATCTATCACCCTCCCCCCGACAGCGGACTCATCTATCACCCCTCCCCCCCTGACAGCGGACTCATCTATCATCCCCCCCCGACAGCGGACTCATCTATCACCCTCCCCCCCGACAGCAGACTCATCACTCACCCTCCCCCCAGACAGCGGACTCATCTATCACCCTCCCCCCGACAGCGGACTCATCTATCACCCTCCCCCCCAACAGCGGACTCATCTATCACCCTCCCCCCCGACAGCAGACTCATCTATCACCCTCCCCCCCGACAGCGGACTCATCTATCACCTTCCCCCCGACAGCGGACTCATCTATCACCCTCCCCTCCGACAGCGGACTCATCTATCACCCTCCCCCCGACAGCGGACTCATCTATCACCCTCCCCCCCGACAGCGGACTCATCTATCACCCCCCCTGACAGCGGACTCATCTATCACCCCCCCCTGACAGCGGACTCATCTATCACCCCCCCTGACAGCGGACTCATCTATCACCCCCCCTGACAGCGGACTCATCTATCACCCTCCCCCCCGACAGCGGACTCATCTATCACCCTCCCCCCCGACAGCAGACTCATCTATCACCCTCCCCCCCAACAGCGGACTCATCTATCACCCTCCCCCCCTGACAGCGGACTCATCTATCACCCCCCCTGACAGCGGACTCATCTATCATCCCCCCCCGACAGCGGACTCATCTATCACTCTCCCCCCAACAGCGGACTCATCTATCACCCTCCCCCCCGACAGCGGACTCATCTATCACCCTCCCCCTCGACAGCGGACTCATCTATCACCCTCCCCCCCGACAGCGGACTCATCTATCACCCTCCCCCATTGACAGCGGACTCATCTATCACCCCCCCTGACAGCGGACTCATCTATCATCCCCCCCCGACAGCGGACTCATCTATCACCCTCCCCCCCGACAGCAGACTCATCTATCACCCTCCCCCCCGACAGCGGACTCATCTATCACCCTCCCCCCCGACAGCGGACTCATCTATCACCCTCCCCCCCAACAGCGGACTCATCTATCACCCTCCCCCCCGACAGCGGACTCATCTATCACCCTCCCCCCCAACAGCGGACTCATCTATCACCTTCCCCCCGACAGCGGACTCATCTATCACCCTCCCCTCCGACAGCGGACTCATCTATCACCCTCCCCCCGACAGCGGACTCATCTATCACCCTCCCCCCCGACAGCGGACTCATCTATCATCCCCCCCGACAGCGGACTCATCTATCACCCTCCCCCCCCAACAGCGGACTCATCTATCACCCTCCCCCCTGACAGCGGACTCATCTATCACCCTCCCCCCGACAGCGGACTCATCTATCACCCTCCCCCCCGACAGCGGACTCATCTGTCACCCTCCCCCCCGACAGCGGACTCACCTATCACCCTCCCCCCCTGACAGCGGACTCATCTATCACCCTCCCAACCGACAGCGGACTCATCTATCACCCTCCCCCCGACAGCGGACTCATCTATCACCCTCCCCCCCGACAGCAGACTCATCTATCACCCTCCCCCCCAACAGCGGACTCATCTATCACCCTCCCCCCCTGACAGTGGACTCATCTATCACCCCCCCTGGCAGCGGACTCATCTATCATCCCCCCCCGACAGCGGACTCATCTATCACTCTCCCCCCAACAGCGGACTCATCTATCACCCTCCCCCCAACAGCGGACTCATCTATCATCCTCCCCCTCGACAGCGGACTCATCTATCACCCTCCCCCCGACAGCGGACTCATCTATCACCCTCCCCCCCTGACAGCGGACTCATCTATCACCCCCCTGACAGCGGACTCATCTATCACCCTCCCCCCGACAGCGGACTCATCTATCACCCTCCCCCCCTGACAGCGGACTCATCTATCATCCCCCCCCGACAGCGGACTCATCTATCACCCTCCCCCCCGACAGCAGACTCATCACTCACCCTCCCCCCAGACAGCGGACTCATCTATCACCCTCCCCCCGACAGCGGACTCATCTATCACCCTCCCCCCCAACAGCGGACTCATCTATCACCCTCCCCCCCGACAGCAGACTCATCTATCACCCTCCCCCCCGACAGCGGACTCATCTATCACCTTCCCCCCGACAGCGGACTCATCTATCACCCTCCCCTCCGACAGCGGACTCATCTATCACCCTCCCCCCGACAGCGGACTCATCTATCACCCTCCCCCCCCGACAGCGGACTCATCTATCACCCCCCCTGACAGCGGACTCATCTATCACCCCCCCCTGACAGCGGACTCATCTATCACCCCCCCTGACAGCGGACTCATCTATCACCCCCCCTGACAGCGGACTCATCTATCACCCTCCCCCCGACAGCGGACTCATCTATCACCCTCCCCCCGACAGCAGACTCATCTATCACCCTCCCCCCCAACAGCGGACTCATCTATCACCCTCCCCCCCTGACAGCGGACTCATCTATCACCCCCCCTGACAGCGGACTCATCTATCATCCCCCCCCGACAGCGGACTCATCTATCACTCTCCCCCCAACAGCGGACTCATCTATCACCCTCCCCCCGACAGCGGACTCATCTATCACCCTCCCCCTCGACAGCGGACTCATCTATCACCCTCCCCCCCGACAGCGGACTCATCTATCACCCTCCCCCATTGACAGCGGACTCATCTATCACCCCCCCTGACAGCGGACTCATCTATCATCCCCCCCCGACAGCGGACTCATCTATCACCCTCCCCCCCGACAGCAGACTCATCTATCACCCTCCCCCCCGACAGCGGACTCATCTATCACCCTCCCCCCCGACAGCGGACTCATCTATCACCCTCCCCCCCAACAGCGGACTCATCTATCACCCTCCCCCCCGACAGCGGACTCATCTATCACCCTCCCCCCCAACAGCGGACTCATCTATCACCTTCCCCCCGACAGCGGACTCATCTATCACCCTCCCCTCCGACAGCGGACTCATCTATCACCCTCCCCCCGACAGCGGACTCATCTATCACCCTCCCCCCCGACAGCGGACTCATCTATCATCCCCCCCGACAGCGGTCTCATCTATCACCCTCCCCCCCAACAGCGGACTCATCTATCACCCTCCCCCCTGACAGCGGACTCATCTATCACCCTCCCCCCCGACAGCGGACTCATCTATCACCCTCCCCCCCGACAGCGGACTCATCTGTCACCCTCCCCCCCGACAGCGGACTCACCTATCACCCTCCCCCCCTGACAGCGGACTCATCTATCACCCTCCCAACCGACAGCGGACTCATCTATCACCCTCCCCCCCGACAGCGGACTCATCTATCACCCTCCCCCCTGACAGCAGACTCATCTATCACCCTCCCTCCCGACAGCGGACTCATCTATCACCCTCCCCCCTGACAGCGGACTCATCTATCACCCCCCCTGACAGCGGACTCATCTATCACCCCCCCTGACAGCGGACTCATCTATCACCCCCCCTGACAGCGGACTCATCTATCACCCTCCACCCCTGACAGCGGACTCATCTATCACCCCCCCCTGACAGCGGACTCATCTATCACCCCCCCCTGACAGCGGACTCATCTATCACCCCCCCTGACAGTGGACTCATCTATCACCCCCCCTGACAGCGGACTCATCTATCACCCTCCCCCCGACAGCGGACTCATCTATCACCCTCCCCCCCGACAGCAGACTCATCTATCACCCTCCCCCCCAACAGCGGACTCATCTATCACCCTCCCCCCCTGACAGCGGACTCATCTATCACCCCCCCTGACAGCGGACTCATCTATCATCCCCCCCGACAGCGGACTCATCTATCACCTTCCCCCCCAACAGTGGACTCATCTATCACCCTCCCCCCGACAGCGGACTCATCTATCACCCTCCCCCCGACAGCGGACTCATCTATCACCCTCCCCCCTGACAGCGGACCCATCTATCACCCTCCCAACCGACAGCGGACTCATCTATCACCCTCCCCCCCGGCAGCGGACTCATCTATCACCCTCCCCCCCGACAGCAGACTCATCTATCACCCTCCCCCCCGACAGCGGACTCATCTATCACCCTCCCCCCCTGACAGCGGACTCATCTATCACCCCCCCTGACAGCGGACTCATCTATCACCCCCCCTGACAGCGGACTCATCTATCACCCCCCGACAGTGGACTCATCTATCACCCCCCCCTGACAGCGGACTCATCTATCACCCTCCCCCCCGACAGCGGGACTCATCTATCACCCTCCCCCCCGACAGCGGACCCATCTATCACCCTCCCCCCCTGACAGCGGACTCATCTATCACCCCCCCTGACAGCGGACTCATCTATCATCCCCCCCCGACAGCGGACTCATCTATCACCCTCTCCCCGACAGGGGACTCATCTATCACCCTCCCCCCCTGACAGCGGACTCATCTATCACCCCCCCTGACAGCGGACTCATCTATCATCCCCCCCGACAGCGGACTCATCTATCACCCTCCCCCCCAACAGTGGACTTATCTATCACCCTCCCCCCGACAGCGGACTCATCTATCACCCTCCCCCCCGACAGCGGACTCATCTATCACCCTCCCCCCTGACAGCGGACCCATCTATCATTCTCCCAACCGACAGCGGACTCATCTATCACCCTCCCCCCCGGCAGCGGACTCATCTATCACCCTCCCCCCCGACAGCAGACTCATCTATCACCCTCCCCCCCCGACAGCGGACTCATCTATCACCCTCCCCCCCTGACAGCGGACTCATCTATCACCCCCCCTGACAGCGGACTCATCTATCACCCCCCCTGACAGCGGACTCATCTATCACCCCCCGACAGTGGACTCATCTATCACCCCCCCTGACAGCGGACTCATCTATCACCCTCCCCCCCGACAGCGGACTCATCTATCACCCTCCCCCCCGACAACGGACCCATCTATCACCCTCCCCCCCTGACAGCGGACTCATCTATCACCCCCCCTGACAGCGGACTCATCTATCACCCCCCGACAGTGGACTCATCTATCACCCCCCCCTGACAGCGGATTCATCTATCACCCTCCCCCCCGACAGCGTACTCATCTATCACCCTCCCCCCCGACAGCCGACCCATCTATCACCCTCCCCCCCTGACAGCGGACTCATCTATCACCCCCCCTGACAGCGGACTCATCTATCATCCCCCCCCGACAGCGGACTCATCTATCACCCTCTCCCCGACAGGGGACTCATCTATCACCCTCCCCCCCGACAGCGGACTCATCTATCACCCTCCCCCCCTGACAGCGGTCTCATCTATCATCCCCAGCGACAGCAGACTCATCTATCACCCTCCCCCCCGACAGCGGACTCATCTATCACCCTCCCCCCCCGACAGCGGACTCATCTATCACCCTCCCCCCGACAGCGGACTCATCTATCACCCTCCCCCCCGACACCGGACTCATCTATCACCCTCCCCCCCGACAGCAGACTCATCTATCACCCTCCCCCCGACAATAGACTCATCTATCACCCTCCCCCCCAACAGCGGACTCATCTATCACCCTCCCCCCGACAGCGGACTCATCTATCACCCTCCCCACCAACAGCGGACTCATCTATCACCCTCCCCCCCGACTGCGGACTCATCTATCACCCCCCCTGACAGCGGACTCATCTATCATCCCCCCCCGACAGCGGACTCATCTATCACCCTCCCCCCAACAGTGGACTCATCTATCACCCTCCCCCCGACAGCGGACTCATCTATCACCCTCCCCCCCGACAGCGGACTCATCTATCACCCTCCCCCCGACAGCGGACTCATCTATCACCCTTCCCCCCGACAGCAGACTCACCTATCACCCTCCCCCCCTGACAGCGGACTCATCTATCACCCTCCCAACCGACAGCGGACTCATCTATCACCCTCCCCCCCGACAGCGGACTCATCTATCACCCTCCACCCCTGACAGCGGACTCATCTATCACCCCCCCCTGACAGCGGACTCATCTATCACCCCCCCTGACAGCGGACTCATCTATCACCCCCCTGACAGCGGACTCATCTATCACCCCCCCCTGACAGCGGACTCATCTATCACCCTCCCCCCCGACAGCGGACTCATCTATCACCCTCCCCCCTGACAGCAGACTCATCTATCACCCTCCCCCCCGACAGCGGACTCATCTATCACCCTCCCCCCCTGACAGCGGACTCATCTATCACCCCCCCTGACAGCGGACTCATCTATCATCCCCCCCGACAGCGGACTCATCTATCACCCTCTCCCCGACAGCGGACTCATCTATCACCCTCCCCCCGACAGCGGACTCCTCTATCACCCTCCCCCCCTGACAGCGGACTCATCTATCATCCCCACCGACAGCAGACTCATCTATCACCCTCCCCCGACAGCGGACTCATCTATCACCCTCCCCCCCGACAGCGGACTCATCTATCACCCTCCCCCCCGACAGCGGACTCATCTATCACCCTCCCCCCCGACAGCGGACTCATCTATCACCCTCCCCCCCGACAGCAGACTCATCTATCACCCTCCCCCCGACAACAGACTCATCTATCACCCTCCCCCCGACAGCGGACTCATCTATCACCCTCCCCCCCGACAGCGGACTCATCTATCACCCTCCCCCCCGACAGCAGACTCATCTATCACCCTCCCCCCGACAGCGGACTCATCTATCACCCTCCCCCCCGACAGCGGACTCATCTATCACCCTCCCCCCCTGACAGCGGACTCATCTATCACCCCCCCGACAGCGGACTCATCTATCACCCCCCCCCCGACTGCGGACTCATCTATCACCCCCCCTGACAGCGGACTCATCTATCACCCCCCCGACAGCGGACTCATCTATCACCCTCCCCCCAACAGTGGACTCATCTATCACCCTCCCCCCGACAGCGGACTCATCTATCACCCTCCCCCCCGACAGCGGACTCATCTATCACCCTCCCCCCGACAGCGGACTCATTTATCACCCTTCCCCCCGACAGCAGACTCACCTATCACCCTCCCCCCCTGACAGCGGACTCATCTATCACCCTCCCAACCGACAGCGGACTCATCTATCACCCTCCCCCCCGACAGCGGACTCATCTATCACCCTCCCCCCCTGACAGCGGACTCATCTATCACCCCCCCTGACAGCGGACTCATCTATCACCCCCCCTGACAGCGGACTCATCTATCACCCCCCCTGACAGCGGACTCATCTATCACCCCCCCCTGACAGCGGACTCATCTATCACCCTCCCCCCCGACAGCGGACTCATCTATCACCCTCCCCCCTGACAGCAGACTCATCTATCACCCTCCCCCCCGACAGCGGACTCATCTATCACCCTCCCCCCCTGACAGCGGACTCATCTATCACCCCCCCTGACAGCGGACTCATCTATCATCCCCCCCCGACAGCGGACTCATCTATCACCCTCTCCCCGACAGCCGACTCATCTATCACCCTCCCCCCCGACAGCGGACTCATCTATCACCCTCCCCCCCTGACAGCGGACTCATCTATCATCCCCACCGACAGCAGACTCATCTATCACCCTCCCCCCCGACAGTGGACTCATCTATCACCCTCCCCCCCGACAGCGGACTCATATATCACCCTCCCCCCCGACAGCGGACTCATCTATCACCCTCCCCCCCGACAGTGGACTCATCTATCACCCTCCCCCCCGACAGCAGACTCATCTATCACCCTCCCCCCGACAACAGACTCATCTATCACCCTCCCCCCCGACAGCGGACTCATCTATCACCCTCCCCCCCGACAGCGGACTCATCTATCACCCTCCCCCCCTGACAGCGGACTCATCTATCACCCCCCCTGACAGCGGACTCATCTATCATCCCCCCCGACAGCGGACTCATCTATCACCCTCCCCTCCGACAGCGGACTCATCTATCACCCTCCCCCCCGACAGCGGACTCATCTATCACCCTCCCCCCCGACAGCGGACTCATCTATCACCCTCCCCCCCCGACAGCGGACTCATCTATCACCCTCCCCTGCTGACAGCGGACTCATCTATCACCCCCCCTGACAGTGGACTCATCTATCATCCCCCCCGACAGCGGACTCATCTATCACCCTCCCCCCCAACAGCGGACTCATCTATCACCCTCCCCCCCGACAGCGGACTCATCTATCACCCTCCCCCCCGACAGCGGACTCACCTATCACCCTCCCCCCCGACAGCGGACTCATCTATCACCCTCCCCCCCGACAGCAGACTCATCTATCACCCTCCCCCCCGACAGCGGACTCATCTATCACCCTACCCCCCCAACAGCGGACTCACCTATCACCCTCCCCCCCTGACAGCGGACTCATCTATCACCCTCCCAACCGACAGCGGACTCATCTATCACCCTCCCCCCCGACAGCGGACTCATCTATCACCCTCCCTGACAGCGGACTCATCTATCACCCCCCCTGACAGCGGACTGATCTATCACCCTCCCCCCCGACAGCGGACTCATCTATCACCCTCCCCCCGACAGCAGACTCATCTATCACCCTCCCCCCGACAGTGGACTCATCTATCACCCTCCCCCCCTGACAGCGGACTCATCTATCACCCCCCCTGACAGCGGACTCATCTATCACCCCCCCCCCCCCGACAGCGGACTCATCTATCACCCTCCCCCCCGACAGCGGACTCATCTATCACCCTCCCCCCGACAGCGGACTCATCTATCACCCTCCCCCCCGACAGCGGACTCATCTATCACCCTCCCCCCCAACAGCGGACTCATCTATCACCCTCCCTGACAGCGGACTCATCTATCACCCCCCCTGACAGCGGACTCATCTATCATCCCCCCCGACAGTGGACTCATCTATCACCCTCCCCCCGACAGCGGACTCATCTATCACCCTCCCCCCCGACAGCGGACTCATCTATCACCCTCCCCCCTGACAGCGGACTCATCTATCACCCTCCCCCCCGACAGCGGACTCATCTATCACCCTCCCCCCCGACAGCGGACTCATCTATCACCTTCCCCCCGACAGCGGACTCATCTATCACCCTCCCCTCCGACAGCGGATTCATCTATCACCCTCCCCCCGACAGCGGACTCATCTATCACCCTCCCCCCCGACAGTGGACTCATCTATCACCCTCCCCCCCTGACAGCGGACTCATCTATCATCCCCCCCGACAGCAGACTCATCTATCACCCACCCCCCCGACAGCGGACTCATCTATCACCCTCCCCCCCGACAGCGGACTCATCTATCACCCTCCCCCCCGACAGCGGACTCATCTATCACCCTCCCCCCGACAGCGGACTCATCTATCACCCTCCCCCCCTGACAGCGGACTCATCTATCACCCTCCCCCCCGACAGCGGACTCATCTATCACCCTCCCCCCCGACAGCGGACTGATCTGTCACCCTCCCCCCCGACAGCGGACTCATCTATCACCCTCCCCCCGACAGCAGACTCATCTATCACCCTCCCCCCGAAAGCGGACTCATCTATCACCCTCCCCCCCTGACAGCGGACTCATGTATCAACCCCCCTGACAGCGGACTCATCTATCATCCCCCCCGACAGCGGACTCATCTATCACCCTCCCCCTGGACAGCGGACTCATCTATCACCCTCCCCCCCGACAGCGGACTCATCTATCACCCTCCCCCCCAACAGCGGACTCATTTATTACCCTCCCCCCTGACAGCGGACTCATCTATCACCCTCCCCCCCGACAGCGGACTCATCTATCACCCTCCCCCCCGACAGCGGACTCATCTATCACCCCCCCCCTGACAGCGGACTCATCTATCACCCCCCCCTGACAGCGGACTCACCTATCACCCTCCCCCCCTGACAGCGGACTCATCTATCACCCTCCCAACCGACAGCGGACTCATCTATCACCCTCCCCCCCGACAGCGGACTCATCTATCACCCTCCCCCCCGACAGCAGACTCATCTATCACCCTCCCCCCCAACAGCGGACTCATCTATCACCCTCCCCCCCTGACAGTGGACTCATCTATCACCCCCCTGGCAGCGGACTCATCTATCATCCCCCCCCGACAGCGGACTCATCTATCACTCTCCCCCCAACAGCGGACTCATCTATCACCCTCCCCCCAACAGCGGACTCATCTATCATCCTCCCCCTCGACAGCGGACTCATCTATCACCCTCCCCCCGACAGCGGACTCATCTATCACCCTCCCCCCCTGACAGCGGACTCATCTATCACCCCCCCTGACAGCGGA